>CAIGRR010282580.1:0-21466 GCA_903798365.1 Fraxinus sp. 1973-6204 | reverse complement strand
ATTCTCAAAATTTCAAAGTAAACTCATTTTTCATTTTCATATTTCTCAAAACAGTTTTTCAGAATGACAAAAAGAACGGCATTTTCAGAAACTTCAAAACAGACACTCAAAACACAAAATACAAAATGAATTCAAAACTCAAAACACAAAATTGAAACACAAAGAAAACGGCCCCTTAACTCCCCATTTCCCTTACTTAAATACTACGTTTTCAAGTTTGAGGATCAATATACTACAGATCTAATAGATTGAGGTCTATAAGTGAATATTCTCTTTTCTAGGGCGTCGGTTCAATAAGATAGCCTCATCCGATAGGCCGACCGGAGCAAGAAACTAAAGAACCGGCAGCAGACTAGCAAAGTACATAGGATACGAAAAGAGNACAGATCTAATAGATTGAGGTCTATAAGTGAATATTCTCTTTTCTAGGGCGTCGGTTCAATAAGATAGCCTCATCCGATAGGCCGACCGGAGCAAGAAACTAAAGAACCGGCAGCAGACTAGCAAAGTACATAGGATACGAAAAGAGTGAAAGAGAAACAACGCAACTCGCATTTGAAGTGGAAGTGACGATGGCAGAACCCGGCGAAATACTGCCGGAGCGCAAGATAGACATGGCGGCACTTTACGACATGTTG
This sequence comes from Fraxinus sp. 1973-6204, assembly GCA_903798365.1. Classification (NCBI taxonomy): domain Eukaryota; kingdom Viridiplantae; phylum Streptophyta; class Magnoliopsida; order Lamiales; family Oleaceae; genus Fraxinus; species Fraxinus sp. 1973-6204. The sequence continues at coordinate 20,828 of CAIGRR010282580.1, read as the reverse complement.
CGAGAGAGTAAGTCTTCGGTTGAGGAAATCGTGGCCAAGATGCTCGCCATCAAGAAAGAAGCCCAGCCCAAAACCCAGCTCCGGGAACTCGTCACTCAAATTCTCCTTAATTTCATCACCCTCCGGCAGGTGTTTCCCTATATATGTGCTTGCGTGGGTGTTAATCAACATATTGAGTTTCTTTAGCGTTGGTAGGGTTGTGAATTTTTTTTTTCTTTTTTTTTGTGGCTTATTGAATATAAATGTATATGATTTTCGATTAAAAGTAGTGCCAACTTTGGGGTTTCTCTGAGAATTTTGAAGAAATAATTTTTAATTATGAGTAGAAACCGGTGGTTTTTATTTTTATCTTACTCTGTCTCCAAATGCATTTATTTTTGGCATGCACACAATGGGGATTTAATAATGACGGGGAGATAGGAAATACAAGTGTAAGGGAATTTCTGTGATTCACTGTGTTAAAACAAATTGTACAATTAATTCATGATATTTTACTTGGTGAAATGATGAACTAGAGCATTAACACGGGTAATGTGATTTGAGTTCAATTTGTGTGAAGGTACTTTACATCCCTAATTCAAGCTCTGGATTTGTGCATATGCACAGGAGTGTGCTTAAATGCTGACCTCTGTAACTTCTGATTTGAACTTGTATCTCCTATCTGTTGCGTTTCCATTTCTTTTTATTTTTTTCACTGGGTGCTTGTTCATTACATTTTTTAGTAGGATTACAAATATTATTTGAATCGAAAAAGAAGCAAATGGTGGTTTATTTCTTTTCAAGTAGCCATGTTTCATTTCATTTAGTAATCTTAATTTTTCACCATACTTACTGGTGTTTTGATAATTTGATTTTGAAAAGTTGGCTTTCCTCTACTTTAGTCAGTATTTTAATATTGTTATTACTTGGGAGTTCAGGTGTTAAACATTTTGAATGAAATTATATTGTTATTGGATACTATTTCTCTATGAGATATAAGTTTACCTGCTGTTAGTCTCAAAGAAACTAAAACTTCTACGGATAGAGGTTCCTCTGTTTTCATATGCTGAACTTTTTCTTGTGTTAGAATCTTGCTGCCAAGTCAATAGGAATCAGAACAATTATCTTAATAAATCTTTGCTTCATTGTTCCACTGCTTCATTCCCTCTTTCCACTTCCCCTTCACGCTTTAGGAATGATATTACTTCCTGCTGGCTGAGCTTAAGTACAGATGCTAGGTAGTCCATGTGGGCAGTGGCTTACATTGTTCTCTAACAGGCTAACAGGTCCATTTTGCTTGAAGAAGATCGTGTGAAGGCAGAAACAGAACGTGCTAAACCCCCTGTGGATTTCACAACCTTGCAGCTCCACAACTTGATGTACGAGAAAAATCACTATGTCAAAGCAATAAAAGCTTGCAAAGACTTCAGAACTAAATATCCTGACATCGAACTTGTACCTGAAGAAGAGTTCCTCAGAGATGCACCAGAAGATATAAAAAACCCTGTAATATCAAGTGACAGTGCTCACGACTTGATGCTTAAAAGGCTCAATTATGAACGACGCCAGGTAATCCAGGTTCTCTTGAGAGATTTGTGAGAACCGATTGAAATAATGTTCTATTAGAGGTGTTGGTTATTAAAATTTGTTCACTGAAATTGCATATCTAGTTAAAATATTCATCAAAAAAGCACTGATTTTCTTAGGATTTCTTAGGTACGAAAAAATCATCTTATGTTTGTCTTTTTGATAGTGGAGGTTTTGCTCCATGTTATGGATGGATTATTTTTCTTAACTTTCTTCTGTTGTAGGAAGGTTGGTTCTGAAAACAGTGTTTCCTTCATCTTACCCCCATTAAATGAATGAGTATATAATTGCTATATTATGGTAGATGCACTCTCTGTTTGAGAACCTGTGTGTATGGGTGTTGGATTACTACTGAAGCACAATTCTGAAGTACTGAAATATATGTTGTATCAGCGTGAAGAATTATGCAAACTTCGTGAGGAATTGGAACAACAAAAGAAAGATCGCCAAGAGACTATCAATAACAGGAAGAAGTTCTTATCAAGTCTTCCTTCCCACCTTAAAGCACTGAAGAAAGCATCCTTGCCCGTGCAGCACCAATTAGGGGTCCTGCACACAAAGAAATTGAAGCAGCAGCAATTAGCAGAGTTGCTTCCACCTCCTTTATATGTCATTTACTCTCAATTACTTGCCCAAAAGGAAGCGTTTGGAGAGGATGTTGATCTCGAGGTTATTGGAAGTGTAAAGGATGCACAAGCTTTTGCCCGCCAGCTGGCGACCAAAAATACTGGTACTGATTATACCTGTATTCTTAGATGCTTGGTACTTGTGTAATCTCACTGCTAGCTAACTTTAATCTTATTTATGAAATTTCATAATGTAATGGCTCAGGCATAGCAACTAGCTTAGAGAATTCCAAGTTAGAGGATGATGTGCCTGATGAGGAAGACGATGGCCAAAGAAGGAGAAAACGGCCAAAGAAAATCCCAAGCAAGGAGAATCTTGATCAGTCTGGAATATATCAAACTCATCCACTTAAAATTACCCTCCATATAAATGATGATAAGGCTTCGGATTCCAACTCCACAAAACTCATCACTTTGAAGTTTGAATTCCTAGTGAAATTGAGTGTTGTTTGCGTAGGAGTGGAAGGTTCTGAAGAAGGTCCTGATAATAATATCTTATGCAACTTATTTCCCAACGACACTGGATTTGAGCTCCCTCACCAGGTTTTATTTCTTGATTGTGGGATGCAATGAATTTAATGCATTCTCATTCCCATTTAATTAAAAATTCTGCAATTTTTTGCAGTCAGCAAAGCTCTGCATTGGTGATTCTCTTTCATTTGATGAAAGGAGAACTTCGCGGCCATACAAATGGGCCCAGCATTTGGCAGGCATTGATTTCTTGCCAGAGGCGTCACCACTTGTTACAGTCCCCGATATCTTAAATAACGATGCTGCGAAGCATGCTGCTATCTTGTCTGGTTTGCCATTATATCGTCGGCAGAACCGGGTGCAGACAGTTGTTCAAAGGATACGTGCTCGAAAAAGGGCTCAGCTGGCTCTTGCGTAAGTCTCTATCCTCTATGTTTGTTATAGTCATTGATTCTTAATAAAGAATGTTTGTTGTAGGCAGATGCACAATGTAGTCAAAACGATATTGCACCTTCTTCAACTTAGTTTTGAAGGCTGGAGCATCTTTCAGGACTAGCTCTTTTGGCATACTTGAATGTTTTCTTTTACTTTAGATAACATTTCATAAAAAAATCTTTTTAAAAAAAAGTAAGAACAATGAAAGAATATTGTTTTCTGTAACTTCTATATTTTAAAGAGAATAATATAGTTTTAAGAAGTAAAATGGTATTTAGTTTAGAAATAGGTGGGTAGTTTCTTTCTGATAGTAGAAGGGAGTTGACAATTTTGACATCTGTTCTACTTGTGTTTTGGAGACCATGCTGCAAGCCTTGCTCCAATTCTTTAATAGCAGATTTTGTTCGTGTATGCTTATCTTTCTAAAGAATATTGGGGTCATGATTTTTTTCTTTATTTTGTTTGATTTTTATTCCTGGCGGTTTATTATTATTTTCTTACCCATTTAGGCATGCATTTTTTTATAACTTAAAAATCTTCATTGACTAACAGGGAACAACTTGATTCACTAATGAAGCTTAAATGGCCAACTTTTCCCTGCGAAAGTGTTCCATGGGCCTCTCATAGCCCGCATTGCAGCCTACAGAGTTGGTCACGGATGACTTCTGCTGCAAGTAATAAGTCTTCATCTTTGCTTCTCACTAACATGGAACAAGTTCAGGACCCTCTAGGTATAGATGCAGATGGAAAATCTGGTATATCAAGAGAAGATGTGGAGACCACAACGGAGGATGGGGAGCTTCCATCTTTGCTTCCAGTTGCTAGTGTTGTTAATGATATTAGATCTACCCCATCAAAAGGGTCTGAGCTTGAGGACTTCAGAAAGCTGCATTTGATTACAAAGAGTATAGCCTCTCCTGTGAACAAGGGGAAATCACCAAGTTTTAAGAAGCACGAGGATGATGTTGATCTCATGCTGGAATCTGAAAATGAACTGGATGAGCCAGTACAAATGGAGGAGGAGTCTGAGAATGCATCCACAATGGGAGGACTTGAGATGGTTGATAACTCATGGACAAACTGTGGGTTCCAGGAATATAGTCTTGTGCTAATCAGAAAGTTGGATGATGATGAAATGAAGATGAAATTAGAAGCCAATGTAGAACTACACTTTATTTTCAATATTTATTCTGTTTTCTGACTATCCGTTGACTGAGAGCTGATGCTTTAAAATTTCCTTTTGTCAGGTTAAGATAAGCATGGAGTATCCTCTTAGGCCTCCTCATTTTAGACTGAGTCTATACGTTTCACATGGAGAGAACTATTCTGAGGTGGATGGTGCTGAGCGGTATAATGAACTTCGTGCAATGGAGGCAGAGGTAAGCAACTGTCAATTCAATAATCCTTTCGACAGTTTCAGAGTTTAAGTGCAATGACTGTATAAGCATTAAGAGGCGTTTCTATGCCATGATTTTTTATTCCAGTGTACCAGTAGTTAGTTTTTTGCATAGAGTGAATATATCATTTGCTATGTGTACAATTATGTTTTGCTGTGACAAGTGTTTAAACAGTAGCATACTTGCTTAATTTTGTGGCATGCATGGTTTGGCGTTACATTGTTCTAATTTCGACCTGAATTATTGCATACTTAAGTTGGTTTTCTCTGTTTGCAGGTCAATGTTCACATCATAAAGATGATACCTTTTGATGAAGAAAATATGGTTCTAGGTCATCAAGTGCGTTCTCTTGCAATGCTGTTTGACTTCTACATGGATGATAGGGATCTTTCTGGGAATAAAGAGAGTGCTTCAGTGATTGATGTTGGTTTGTGCAAGCCCGCGAGTGGTACGCTTGTCACTCGATCCTTTAGAGGTAGGGATCGTAGAAAAATGCTTTCATGGAAAGGCAACACATGTACCTCAGGTTATCCTTGCTAGGATACTATTCGGGGGATAAATATTCGCCTCGAGACTTCTGCATCCTGCTTGCTGTGGTCGCATGATACTGCTTAAGAAGCTTTTCGTGTGCATACTGTGGATGACCTCAAAAACTTGTTTCTAGCCGCACTATTCTTCTCGTAACTCAGCTATTTTTAGTTTTGTCAACCATAATGTATTACTTCAATGGCTCATATACTAAAATCATATTCAACAGTTGTGAACTAAATCATTCTTGATATCCACATTAAAGATCTGAGAATGCACAATTTCCTGCTTGGTCAGCTTACATCTTGCATTATCAAGCTCATACGCTGTCCCATAATGTGTGAAACAAGTTATTTCTTACTGTTATAATCTCAATTAATCTGTGTTAAAAGACTGATATTTTAATTATTATGTCGAACACTAAAATGACACAGTTGGTTTTTCATATTACAATGGCAAAAAAAGTCTATTAATTAAAACTGACAATTTAAAAAGAACCAAAATAATACAAGTTAAATGTTGCAAACTCGCACTCCGTAAAAAAAAAATAAAAAATAACGAACTGTTTTGACACAGTAGATGATGTAACTGTAGAGGCAGAAAGCCTATGACTTGACAAATATGTACAATGAAATAAGTTATATAATTCATTGTATTGTATGTTGTTTGGGTCTACCAGTCTACCTACATATTTTGCGCACACAAGCGCAAAATCAAAGGAAAAAACAAAGAAAAAGATCTACAAAACAACGAATAGTTTACAGCAAACACTAATCATCTCTTTTTACAGTGATCGACATATGCCCCCAAGGATGCATCAGTTACAAATGCACTTACCATGGCCCCGTCTGTGTACGTCTCAAGCATCGTCGTTTTGCTCCATTCTGCTGCTTCATCATCTCCAGAACCTGCAGACACCAAATGTAACTTACGAGGATCACTTTTACATGGATGTACAATCAATACTAGTATTATCACACACGTGTGCATAAATTCACGGCCACATCCGCATATTCAGTCAGTGAGCAATCAACACAACATGCGACCAAATTTGTTTGGCAAGGAGCCAGCATGTATTCCAAGAGCCTGTCCTGCAATGATGGGTTCACCATTGCAAACAGAGTCAGACCATGCATGCCACTATGCAAGCAGCATAATATGCGACATGGTCCAATCAACTCCTGCTTCCCATTAAATACTGAGTATGGAGCAGTCGCGATTCCTTGACATCACAAGCTCAAGTAATGTGTAAGTGACGAAATACTGTTGGAAAATGGTTGTGTTTTAGCATAATTTTATGGGATTAGCACAAGCTCAAGTTATATGCACACAGTGGGGAGCAAATTAAGGATCGGATTTGCACATTGGGCCATAGAACTCATATGCGAGCATGACCTGCGGACATGGATATTGAGCCTTGTTAAAAGGAAATTAACTCGCCCTAATGCTGTTTATAAAGAAATCATTTCTTCCGGTTAGGGTTCTTAGAGTTTCCGAGTTATTGATGATTGTGTTTAGACAAGGTTCAGTTTGTTGGAGCAGAAGCCTGGTGCTCAACTTACTACTAGTTCTATCGTTGTAACGATATTGACCCTGCTATAACAATTCCAATTAATCATAGGAAACAATTGGAGTTGAGTTTCAAGAGGCAGCAACAGACTCAAGAGGCAGCAACAGAAGATGCTACTTTATTTGACCACTTTAAATCTCGAAAGTTTCTCGACTGAGGATGCTCCTAAACTGAAAGATGGTGAGCATGATATACAAGTTATTACTACGGTCGATGCTTCGAAACATTCTAATTTTATGAGCAGAAATTATGTCATGAATAGTTTGGTTGATTCACTGTACAACATGTATAGTACGAGGAATACGACTAAGGAATTTTGGGAGTCTTTAGATCGAAAATAAAAAACTGAGGACACTGGGATTATGATAAGTTGAGTACAAAAATTTTGAGCGATCTCGCATAAGATTCATGTTGAGAGAATAGTTTTGAGTGAAATTTTTCGAGTGGATACTATTATTGAGAAGCTACCCCCGACTCGAAAGGATATCGAGAATTACCTAAAGTACAAGCGAAAGGAAATGAACAGTGAAAAGCTAATTGTTAGACTTTGAATGGAAGAAGACAACAAAATTTATGAAAGAAAGGGTTCTATCCGACTATGGCTAAAGCTAATGTTGTGGAGCATGGTAAAACTTATAAAACTAACAAGAACAAGTCTGGACCGTCTGGCAAAGGAGATATGGAATCGAAAGGAGGAGTTTCTAAAAAGAAATTTTACGGGAAGTGCTTCAATTGTAACAAAGTAGGCCATAAGTTTTCGAAGTGCAGATTGCCAGAAGACAAGAAAGAAGCAAATGTTAAACAACATTGCACAAAGTGTCTAAAATAAGCTTGCAGCCGAAATTTCTGAAGTGATCTTGGCGGGTTCAAACCCAAAGGAGTGGTGGATTGACAACGATGTTACCCAGGATATTTTCTCCAATACAAATTTATTCACTTCTTCTTAAGCAACTGAGAATAAAAAGAAGCTATTTGTGGAAAATTTAGCTACATCTGAGATCCTGAAGATGACTTCTCTAAATAAGCTGACTCTTAACAATGTAATTGTATGTAACAGAAATCTACAAGAAAACATAGTGTCTGGATAGCCGAAGAGAAGCATGGTTTCCAAGAGTTACTGAATTAGAAATAAAAAGTAAAAAATTTGTCAAATAATGAAACGTTTGTTGGCAAGGGTTATGTGTCTGATGGGCTGTTTAAGCTCAATGCCGTGAGTCTGATGCCAGAAGACAGAGGGATAGAAAATTTTCAGTAAATATGAAATTTCCTATTAGCTGGGAAACTTATGCATCAGTTAAAGGACAACAGCAATGTCAGCAAAGATGGCAAGAAAAAAGCTTCCAGACGTATTATTTAAGAAAAACACATGACAGATAATGAGTTAAAATGCAACTTGATGGTTAACCCAATAGAATTGTGGAGACATAGTTGAGGTAATAGCTTTTCAACGATTACTATCATCTCTCTCTCCTTCTCCACCTGTGTGAGAGATAAGAGAACATCAGAAGAGAGATCCTTATATGAGCATATGTTTAACCTCGTAAAGAGAACATACCTATTCATGAATTTTCAAGATCAAGAAGTTATCAAAAAAGAAAGTCCATTCCCTTCTCTATGTAAAATTCCATGCATCAGAATAAAAAATAGTGAAGAAGAATAAGTTGATACGACACATTGAACATTGAGCCAGAATAGAGAACAGCAACAGAGAAGCTAAGAATGCTTAACAAGATACCATGGCAATTAATTTTAAGCAGATATATAGGGAAAAATTAATGAAATACCTGATTCTTCTGCATTTCCATTATTTCTGCCTGCAGACAAGAAGTCAGGAAACAGGTGTCTCAATTTAAAGTTACATGTTGCAATGGAATAATGAAATGGAGATGGAGAGAAGTAAATGATCATTTTACCTGTTTGTTCTGCAGTCCTTGGTTTTCCTCCTTCAGTTTTGCAATTTCTGCTTCCAACTCCGTTGTGTATGCCTGGAAAAGCGACATAAAAAAATTGTCAATGAAAGTTGATGCATGATCTAAACAGAAACATAATTGGAAAAAACAAAACTTTGAGATTTATAGGGATGGAGATTATTAAATTTGTGTGATGAGTCCATGTGCAATACAAATTTCTGGGATTGTTAAGCGTACACTATGTTACCTTGTAGCAAATGAGACCTTTAAACTTCTCAAGAAGTGCAACTTGTCATAAACTTTCGTCTTTATCACATTACACCCTATCGCATTACATTCTGCTGCATAAAATGTCTAGTCTTTGGTAATGTTTGGGGGATGATAATATATAAGCAGAATGCTAATGACCACAACGCAAAAACTGACGAGAAGATGAAAGCTATCACTGTTCTGCTTATCCCTGTATCATTTTTAAGTTGAAGATTTGCAGTAATACTTGCCATTCTCTGCCTATATCTATCAGAAAATGCATCTTTCAATTTATTAATCCCAATCCCAATCTTAATTTGAATTTTTCATTTTTAAATGACAAGATGTCATATGCGGGGTAATTACTAGTTTTCCTTTAAATACATGACAGTGGCTGCTATATAAAGATGAGACATCTTTCACTTTTTATGTCGAAGGTTTATCAAATGACAGTTTCCTCGTGTATGTGCAGCCAAATAAGTGGTGCTGATACAATAACTACCACATGGAGGTAGAACAGACAAATTTGAATTCAGTTTATTTGATAATATTCACAAAAAGCCAGAACTTCATTCATTTAGGTTATTTCTCAAAAAGAAAATGACACTTGGGCGGTTGGGCCCGTGCTCAAAATCTTGTACTCTGACAACTTTATGTAAGGCAGGGTTTGGTCCAAAGAAATTATTCATCAAAATAATGAGTCGCCATCAACTTTTTACAATTCTTTCTATTCGTCTCCTGGGACTATTGATTTATGCATCAATTCCAAATGGCGTAATGCAAAAATAGGTACTAATTAATGATGGAAAATTTAATATGGCCACCATGATAGTCTTTTGCCTGGTCTGATAGTCTACTTCACTCAAAATAAAACTTCTTGGGCAGGGGACCACATTATGCAATCAAATTAACACATTGAATAGTTACCTATGAAGGTGTATAGAACATCAGAACTTCATTAAATGTAACAAAGGTACAGAAATGTGACCCAAACTTATGAATCTTCTAGTTTCAAAATCACATTCTACAAAACCAATCAAGATACATTCCCCAAAAAGAAAGTTGACTTTTCAAAGGTTTATATTAGTGCGTGAACCCTTTATATAGTGCTGATAAGCTAAATAAACTAATTCAGTTGGAAAAGTGAAATCACACTTTGCTGTGAAATAGTAAGGCATCTCAATCAATGTGATATATAAAATGGCGATAAATGTTATCAAACAACTACTACTAACACAAATTGCAAATAAATAGGTCCTCAATGTGGTTGTTTCCAGTTGATGGGACATTATACCACATTCAGCATTTTCCAGTTGGTGGGACATTATATCACACCTAAATATTCTTTTCCAGAAACTTATCATACAAATTATTTCATAGCCGTCTAAATATCTGAACATTAAGGGACAGAGTTTTATAACATGGAAAACTATTAAAAAATGACCTTTTTAACTTCCTTATTAGGGACATCTAAGCAAACAAAGGTCCAAGTTTCAAGTCTCACCACTGCCTATTTATGAAAACTGTGCATGTATCATATCTTTGATGACAAATGAATGTGGCCTAAATGCCGGGGGCATGTTGAAGACACATTTTAAATAAATAATTGTTCCTCCTCTCTAACAACTTAACCTTTTAGATGCAGTAGTTTAACTAGACATGCAATCCACGAGTGATCATTTAAAAACAAAGCATACAGAACCCGAAAAGAACAGCTTACATTTATCTCAAAATTATCGAGCTAATATATTTGAATTCTATAAAAACACCATATTTATAAACATCTTGTTTATCGCAAAACTATCAAACTAATATATTTGTATTCCATATTAAGATATCTACCTGCTTTCGAGCTCGTGATCTTGCGGCTGACTCTCTGTTTTTTATCATTCTCCTCTGTCTCCTTTCAACAACTTTCTCCAAAGCAGCGCCTTTCCTGCCACGTAAACCGCCACTAAACACATAAGGGACCGGTGATACAGAAGATGTATCTCCATTACTCTTAGCAAGCCCATCTGATGAAAAAGCTGGAGATCCTGTGGCAACAGAAACACCCCCAGTTCCTAAACCAACCACCCCCAACCCTCCACCCTGTAGGCCTGGACTTGGAACCAAATTATTAGCCATCACTGCATCTGAAATTCCAACAATCCCACCCCTAGTTGCTGGACTACTCAAGTGTCCACTACTTGGAATACCCATGGGAGCTCCATAAGGCAAGGCAGGCTGCTTTGGAAGAAGCTCGTGCTGCTGCTTCTGCTGCACCAGCCGTTGTTGACTATCCAGCTGCTGTGCTGCAGCTTTCACCCCATTCACATTCAATGGTATTGCAGACTGCATAGCAATCTGATTCCTACCCATGGGAGCTTCATAAGCCAAGGCAGGCTGATTTGGAAGGAGCACTTGCTGTGACAATTGCTGTTGACTCTCCATCTGTTGTGCAGCAGATCTGAAGCCATTCCCATTCAATGGTAAATTAGCAGACTGCATAGCAATATGATTACTACTTTCAGGAATACTAGTAGCCATCAGTCCTGCATTCCTGTTAGCCTGTTGATAGAGAAATCCCAATCCAGTATTGTTCCTACTGCCAGGTAAATCATCAAAAACTCCAATACTCATAGGCTTTCCAGCAAACTCGGCATCTTCCCTCACTACGCCTGCTTTCAGCAAGAATTCTTCAAGTGTGATCTCCCCTAAAGTTTGTTGCCTCTGAGGCATATTCAAGCTATTAACACCACCATTCTCATTCTTACTGTCACCATGCTCTTTCGACATCTCTCTCCAGACCTCATCAACTGTCTTATGGCTCAGAGTCCGTGGAAGCGTCAAAGATCCCTGCCGCTGCAAATGGCCACCCCCTTCTTGGCCACCAGCTCCACCAGTGGATCCCGTGTTCTGATTCTCCTCAGCACTCCATATGTTCTTCAGCAACTCATCCATGTTCATTGACCCAAAATCCTTTCCAATTCCCCCCACAGTGCTTTGGAACTCATCAAAAGTCAATGAATAAACTGAGGACTGCCGTGTCAAAGGAAAATCACCCGGAGGCCTTCCACCACCACCACCACCACCACCTCCATCTGCTGGTTGATCACTTCCAAAATTCTTGAAGTTAAAATTACTCCCCATTCCAATCGAACTGGCAGCTTACAACACTGTTAAAGCCAATTGTTTTACTATATCACCGAAATAAGCCAGATCAATCTAATTTCTAACACTCAACCTCTCATTATCTTTCTCTGTGCATACCCCAACACCTATCTATAGATGGATGTAAATGTGCATATGTATCTGTGAATTCTTAATGCAATGAAATTAGACGGGAATTAACACCTAAACAATTCGAGATTAAATTCTGCACATATATCTAAAACAAGTTACACCCCACCCACAAATTCATACCTGATTTTCAAGTAGCCCACCACAACTCAATTCAAATGAGGAAATTGAATATATAGAATCAAAATTAGAAAGACAATGCAAATGAGCCCACATGAAAAGTATCTTATACTGATCAAGAAAACAGCATGATTTCACCAAGTCAAAAAATAAAAGTAAAAATAAATCGATGCACTAAGTAAAAGTCAATAATTGACTAATGGTTCAAATTGAGGAATTCGAAAGAAGTATTAATTAGAAAATAATTACAGAAAAAAAAAAAAAAAACATGAGATAAGCACAGATAGAAATTGTGTGTGTTTGTTTTTGGCAGCTACAAATTTCTTTCGAGCAGTTGCCAAGTGTCCCACTACAGGGTTTGGGATGAGAGGGTATTTAATTAGAGTTGTAGGGCCTAATGGAAAAAACGACCATAAAGTAGGAGGGTTTGGTATGGTAGGTAGCCAATAGGATCAAGCTAGGTGGGAGAATCTAGACCGTCCACGTATTAACTGTTGGATCTTGGAGGGGGTTGGGTTTTGTCGTTTAGTGGGTGGGAATCACAGATGTTGTGGCGGGGAGTACGGCGGTTGGAGTGGCCGTTATTGTTTTTGGCCTTTTACGTTTTGGTCTGGTCTATAGCCTATAAGTATAAGGCCTATATGGTGAATTCTGATTTGAGAAATGATCGAATTTTTTTATTTTTAACCATTTTAACCAAGAAGAATTTTCAAGCCAAAGGAAATTTTCTATTTCAAAGTCAAAAGTGCAATAATAAATATTTTAATAGGTAAACTTTGAAATTTGAATCTTATTGAGAGTCTATTTTTGTTATTAATAATAGTGCCTATTTTATTAAACGGTTTAAAATTCATTTTAATAACGAAATCATTACGATTAGGTATACTATTATTTTGTTATTTCAAATATTTTGATAATAAACATTATTAATACATAAAAATTTTACATCTCAATTTTACATTTGAGGGTTACATTCAAACTAGAGAATTGGGTGAACACTTGTAGCCTCAACTCATAAAATAAAGGGAAAATTGTGATTACGGCACCAAATCTTTCACGTTTATGCAGACTAATCTAAACCTTTAATTTGTGGCAACCACGATACCAAACATTGGATTTAGATTTGGAGTTGGAGTTGGAGTTGGATTTGGATTTGGTTTGGTGTGGGAGTGGGAGTGGGAGTGGGAGTGGGAGTGGGGGTGGGGTTGGGGTTGGGGGTGGAGGGAGATGGAGGAAGAAGAAGATAATGATGACCTTTTTCTATTTTATTTAATTAATATATTTATATTAAGTAGAATAATATAAAAGTACCATTTTACTCCTTTTAAATTGGTTAAAATTGATAAAAAGATGTCAAATTTTTCTTATGGACAACTAATGATCAAATTAACAGAAACCATCCATTTGGATTTCAGGTGCGAGTTTTTGAAAGGTTTGGTACTGTGCATGCAACAAATTAAAGGTCTAGATCAAGTTTGCATAAAAGTGAGATGTTTGATACCGAAATTTTTCCTTCATTTTATACCACAAATATGGCGAGGAAGAAGGAAAATAATAATAAAAAAACGTTCAAATTTCTCAAGCAACCATTGCTTGAGAAATCAAATATGCCGTTGCCGTCAATCACTTGTTGCTTTTGCAACAAAATTTTAAACGGGACAAAATGACCAATCTTGCAAAGGCTTTCGACCATGAGCAGTTTGTACGAGGAAAATCATGTTCGACTTATCCCAGGCTTGCATTCTAAGCAAGCCGAGCCGAGCTAATGAAAGCATAATCCCTACCACGTGTTATTGTTCACCAATAAAAATATTTTTTTACTTAAAAAGTAAACTAAAGCTTATCCAAATATGCTCTCTCAATTCTAACCATGAAATTGCAATCATTTAAAAATCTACCTGTTTGAGCTTAGCAAACGTTTATATCCTCTTATTTATGTTCTTGTGGATGTCTCTTCAAAGCTTGAAAGGGTATGACTGCAGTGATGACAAGTGTCCTATTTATGATAGGCAATATATAATTATTTTACGACATTAAGAAAAGAAAATAGTTGAGGCAGTCCTAATTGATGATGTCATTATCACATCATGGTTGTTAGAGTATTTATTTATTGCAAAATAATGGAAACTAATATTAATTGTTCATCAACATATGAACCATCATAACATAACGCTGACAAAACTTGATACAGTCAAGATTTCGGTAATCACTTTTACGTCGAATTTCATTTTTCTAATCTTTAATACTTTTCTTTGTTGCTTTTTTACCTTCTTTTCTCTTTAACTTTTTAAAACGAGAAAGAATACAACGATATTCACAACTTTTGACTCCAGAACCGACAAAGGTTAAATATGGGTAGTTTGATATAACGATCCCGCATAAGATTTGTTGATTGATGAAAATCTGATTGTGCCATTGGATATTTGACAACATTACAAAAGACAAACTCGTTCTATCCCTTTCTAAACTTATTTATTCCATGGTATTTAGTTTGCACATCAATCTTAATCATGGATGCCCAAAACTTAAGGATGGAGAGGGAAAAGAAATGGTTGTTGGTTGGCATATTGTGCACCAAGAGTTGTGTTGGTTCTAGGTAGTGCAAAGTGGCTAGAGATGAGAGAAATGTAAACGACTTTTGATTTGACAAATGCTATTGTTTTTCATTCTAACGGAAAGTTAAGGCTCTTAATATTTTATATCGATTAAAGATGAAATAAATAAATAATATACAAATGTATGAATTATCCCTCTTAATAAGGTTGATCTTTTAAGATGAAACTTAGGTTTAATATGGTATCAAAGTTCATAAAGTTCAAACAAACAAATTGACAATATTGATAGGTTATTTCATTCAATTCAAAGTTCAAATGAACATTTGAACTACAGTATAGGCGTGCTCAAACGAATTATCATCTTGTGAGGCATGTTAATGATAAAAATTGTTGAGGATTAGAATCCTTAATGCTACCACCAAGACCAATAAAATTTCAGAAGGAAAATAGAAACAAGAATACACGATATATAAATGTTTGTCTCAATATGAAATTGCGTCCTCTTTCACTACTGGAATAAATCATTATTATGAAAAGAAATTTACAAGAGAAAATCACACACCCTATCTTCTCTAACACATTTCTCCTTTTTCGATGAAAATACAAAACTCTAATGACAACTCTAATTAGGACAAAATCGAAATAATAAGTATGAAATTGCCTAAATAAACATAAAGTTTATTTTTTAAGTTCATACAATGACAATAATTAAGTTCTAGAACTTCAATAAAAATCTCATATTGTATAAATATACAAACACTAACCAATATATAAGAACTTAGACTACTCCTTTAAATAAGATTGATTTTTTAAGATGAAATTCTTTTTAACTTTTTCAGACCTTTTTATTTTTTCCTTTAGGCAAAATCATGGCCGAAAGTGCTCATTCTAGCGTAACCTAGACATTAATCAAACATAGGACCCTTATCATAATAATTTTTGTCGGTGACACCTTTATCTTTTTGCCACTTTCCAAGTCAATCTCCCAATATTCAATCGTCTCCCATAATTGACTCTTGTTACCCTTTATTATTGGTGTTTGAAATTTGACAGTAAGTGTGACCTTTGGTTGGTTAACTAACTATCAAGTGTAAGCACGTGCATGCTCCTACCTGACTTATCTATCATAATCCACAGATGAATTAATATTGCTCAATTATTGTTTTATGGTCTGGTTCTAAGATGACACGTATCGATGTGCATAGCTTTCAAGAATTCCCTTTTGCAAGACAAAATTATACGGTGAATAATGTTATTTATTATTATGATCATGAAGTAACGATGATGTGACAGTTTAGCTATGGATAATTCAATTTTTATGAGAGAGTGGAGGAGAGGAGAGGAGAGGAGAGAGAGAGAGAGAGAGAGAGAGAGAGGAAAAAATATATGAAGAATAATAAATTATCACATCATCGATATTTCATCAAAGTCTCAGTCGCCCAGAATCGCGTATGTAGTCTTGTCTCAACTTCAACCTAAAATGGAATTCTTTTCTGATTTAAGAATGGGAAGTGTGGTTATGGGTTCTCAATTTTAAAAAGTAAAGATTTAGCTTCTCAATTTACTTAAATTCAAATTTAAATCTCAACGACTAAAACGATCTACGCAGATTCTAGGGTGTCTTTGAGCCACATTATTTTGAAAACATATATTCTAAAATAGTAGATTGATAGAAAATATGTAGTTTTATAAAAAAGAAAAATTATTTATGTGATGGAAAATATTATTTTATTGAAAAATATGTGATTAAAAATAAGTAGAAGAATGAAAATGAAAATTTTAATGTGTACCAAACAGGGACTTACTTAAATTCAAATTTAAATATCAAGTGACTAAAACCATCTATGTAGATCAATTTTCCATGACTCAACGTTAGAAGACAATGATCGTAAAACTTAACATTTCACTCCAATTCAATTGAAAAATGCATTTTATTTTTACAACCACATTGATAGTTTTGATCACATAGGTACTCCAATTCACATATTTAAATAAGTCAGTAAAAAAAAAAAAAGGAGGATGAAAAACACAACTTTAATTTTTTCTCGAGAATATAAAACAACATTACATGGGTTCATTCTTGATAAATTTAAAACAGATTATCTAAATCTTTTTCTCACCATCTCGTTCAGTCCATTAATAATTTATTTGGAAAAAATTATTTGAAGTGAAAAATAATTTTTCATAGTATGTGTATGAAAAGTAAGAAAAAATTATGGATCCATGTGAAAAATTATTTTATCGTAAATATGAATAATTAAAAATGAGTGTTAAGAAAAATTGATTTCCAAACTTTTCACCCACTATCTATCATAGCACAAGTAAAGAGCCATGGATCGATGCATATTTAACTTTTGCGTTAATCCCAGTGTGGTATGGAGCAAAAATAACATCTGTATGTGGCAACTTTAGATGACTAATTTACCGTGCAATTTTAAAACTAGGCTTTACCTAAACGAATTGCAGGCAAAAGCTGAGACCTTCATAGATAGCTCACAAGCTATCGGAGAAGATGAACTCCCCTATTGAACATAATGAAGAAGAAAACGAAGCGAAGGAGATCGAGCTCCCCTGTAGAATTTGGAAGTTTATCTCAAGCTGTAATGGAGAGATAGCTTCCATAGTGACTTGAGCAGAGTTTAGCATCGACAACGGTAAACTTGGGAACAACGAGTTCCATATAGCCACTCCTAGAACTAGAGGAGCTTTAGAGAACAGAATGCCAGTTAAATAATATCTGCTATTTCTTCCAATTATTAAAACCTTAAAAGGACATTTCTTAATCTTCAATTAATTGTTACTATGGATTCTTGTTTTCAAGTAGTAACACCAGTAGACGGGGCGAAATTGAGCAGGTATCAGTTAATTTTGTTGATGTCAAGAAGCATGAATATTAAATTACCACCAGATAATGAAGAACACTTTCCCGGTAATGTTTTCTACCCACAAACAAGTGAAATTGATGCAAAAAAGGGGAGGAGAAAAAAAAGAAAGAAAAAGGAAGCCCTTGTTTTCGAAGGGAAATCTTTATCTCAAAGCACACAGTTCCAATAACGGAAAGCTAATGCTTAAAGAACAAGAAACTATATCCAACTTTTTTTTCTCAATCAGAAACCAACTAAAATATTCTTAAGAGAAGATTATTCCAATTTCCAAACAAATAAAGAACAAGAGTTCTAAACATCACCTCTAACTAATACATTGACCTTCAGCACAATTGAGTGATATTCCAAAGCCTAAAGCCATATAGGAAATTTTTGAGGAATATAAATGTAGACGAGCGCAAGTTCAAATGTATACCTTCAATTATGGTATCCGATAATGCCTGAGTATGAAGTTGTCTGCATACAGAGGATAATTTTTTTGGATCAAACCTTTAATGCATTTCCAATATGAGAAGTCAACCAGTTCTCCATCATTCCGAACTATAAATAAACATCGTGAGCCTTCAAAATTAGGATGGTCGTCAATCTGTCAAGTACAAAGGAGGAACGCACAGAAATCAGCAATATTTTCAAATGAAGCTTTAATGGATGCCTAAAATAATTAATTATATTTATATATGAAATATGGAATTCACCAACCAAAGGATCTTGTGGATAAGTGAATCATTTGGATGCATCGTAAACAGAAAATAGTGGGAAAGGAATGGCAAAAGAAACTTCCAATTCCTGATTATCCATTTCTAAAGCATTTGGTTGTCGAAAGAAAATCGTAACATCCCACAACTGAAGAAGGAGATTTTCAGTGCAAAACAACCCTTGCTCAAGAGCATAATTTCCGGTATATTAATTCAATGCAGATAATCTGATTTGCTTTTCCTAAGGTTTATCTTTATATGTTTTCCCATATTTCACAACCAAATAGAGCCTTTTGCAACCCTAATAACAAAAAAGACTAACTTTATAGGTTTTCTTACCCACAAATCTATAATATACGCAATAATCCATTTGAATCATCGCTGCATCCAGGATCATTTGCAACCACATCAAGCCATGTTAATATTGGAGTACCTCCCACAAATAAAATGTACTATAGGGATCACATCACTTTTGTGAATGTGAACTTCTTTAGCCCCTGTTTGACAACCATTATTTTAAAACTCGGTATTTTTAATACTCATTTTCAACCATACATTTACACGATAAAATATTTTGCACGTAAATATAAACTTTTTCCGTACTTTTTAACCACACATTCTCAAAAGAATCACTATTCAAAACACTATTTTCTCAAAATAATGACCATCAATCAGGGGATTAAGTTTATGCATAATATAACAGACGGCCCAAGCTATCCTTCTTTCAATTTATCCAAGGTGATACCTCCACTTGTCAGCATATATTCGCATTCCTAATATTCTTCAATTTTTAATATAACCACACATGCATCTTAAGATCCTCACTTATGTTAAATCTATCTTCTTGTTTAAAAAATGATCCAATAAGCATTGGCATAAAGTAGAGTGGGGAAAATTTAATTGTGTAATACTTGCCTTCTAACCTTACAATTGTCTTCCTATCACATAGAATCCCTGTATCTTCCTATATTTTAGAATCCCAAAAAACTTCTCCATTTTATCTAACCGACTTTAAGCTTATGAATTTCATCATTCTCAAGCCCCCTCGTTTATAATCAAACCTAAAATATCCAAAACACTCATTTCGGAGAACAATGTGATCCTTACAACGACTCCACCTTATTCCTACTATAACTTAAATGAAAGTAGGTATTCACATATCAACTTAACCTTTAGATTTCATGGTGCTCGTCTAAAGTTCTAATTTACAACAGATCTTGTTCCTAGCATCGCGAACGAATAACATACACCAAGGAACTCATCTTCTATATGTCTCGTAAGCTCATGCATCACTGAAGTCAAAAGATGATTTCTTAAGATAGAACCTCGATGCAAGCCTATGTGTCACTATCTCCTAATTAGGTAACAACTTTCATACTTGTGATTCATCTCAACTCAAAATGACCAAGTAACAACCAATCATAGTACCTATCAATAAAATCATACCTTACTTAGTCCCACCAAAACGCCAAAATCCAGAACATCGAATCAATCCCCTGATCATCACTTAAATATAGCAACTTACCCAGAATTAAATGTTATTGACAAATTCAACTCTAGATAACATCTGGTTCAGTTTACAATTTCTCATTATAGATACACAAAATTAATCTAAGATGGGTAATAACAATTCTCAAAATTGCAATTAGAAAAAAAAAATAACTCATTCAAAGAGAGATTGAACATGTTGAAGTATACAAACAGGACCGGTATTCTTGAAAATTGCATAGACGAAGAAGCTTCCTAGATTACATGGATTAAAACTCTGCATATAACAACGACATAAAACTGAGTATGGAAATTGTTTCACAAATTTCTAGAATATAAATAACGTATTATACTTTATTATCGATTCTACGACAATGTTTAAGCATCAGTCAAATTAATTTCAGTCCACTGGGCAGATGGCGTGCCCTGGTAACCATGGACGGCGCAAGAAATCTGTAGAAAGTGACCAAATTCACATGTCCACTTTGCTATGCATACCCAAGGGCACGGTTCTAGATGTTTGGACCCAATAATGCATGTTGCAAATGATTACTACACAAGTTAGATGCATTCTACGAAACATAAATCAATCACTTCTCTTCAGGCGTCACTTCAAGCAAGTTTCTGGTTGCTCACTTTGCTTTTCTAGACATTCTACCATTTTCATTACAAAGTACTTATTTTTTAAATTTTATTTCTTAAAAGAAACTTCAGATGTGCACCTGAACCCTCTTTCTTCTTTTCTTTCCTTGCTATAATAATATAAACTCAGCAAAAGCTAATGAAAAATCATGCAATTAAGCCCAGTGAGAGACCGTGATATAGTCAACTCCACATCCAATCTTCTTTACAAACTCTGGATGATAAGGAAGCAACCTTTCTAGAATTGCTCTCTCGTGTTCTGGACTTAACTTATCACCATTTTCATATCTGGAAGAAAGAGAAAGAGAGATTGAGTCAACAAAATGCGATTGACCAAAATTGCCTACCATATTTATGCACTAATAGACCAACAGGGGTTGGGAAGATTAACAATCTCATAGTGTATATT
>CAIGRR010282564.1:0-10987 GCA_903798365.1 Fraxinus sp. 1973-6204 | reverse complement strand
GTGGCAAAAAAGCTCGTCGGCTCGCACGGCTCAGGCTCGGCCCGTAAAAAGCCCGAGCCGGGCCCAGCTCGGGCTCGGTTACACCGAGTCAAGGCCAGGCCGGCCCCGCGGCTCGAGCGAGCCGACCTATTTTAAAAAATAAAAATAAATAAAAAATAAAAAATTAAATTTTAGCTGCCTGTGCGCAGGCAGCTTTCAAAGCTGCCTGCAAAGGCAGCTAATTTTAAAAAAAAAAACTCAAAAAATCGAGCCGGCTTGGGCTCGGCTCGGCTCAGCCCGCAAAGGCTCAAGCCAAAAGCTCGGGCCGAGCCTCAATTTTTTTGGCCGGGCTCGGCTCGGCTCGGGCTAAAAAAAGTTCGGCCTAAAAAAGCTCAAACTCGGCTCGAGCTTTTTTTTTTCGGCTCGGGCTCAGCTCATTGCCACCACTACTTTCAACTACATATTTACATTATAAAATATTTTATTTGTAAATTCAAAATTTTCTCAACATTTTAACTATACATTCTTTTAAAAATTACTGTTTAAAACAATATTTTTCCAAAAAGTGACCACCAAACAGATGTTATTACTATTAGTCAGTCTCAAGCCTGGGTGAAAGAGGAGAGTTTTTACAACTTTATAATTCAATTAATAAATTCTTTGGACAAAATAAAAATATTTTATGTTCACAATTTTCATACAAATTAACTCACGACTTCATTATATTTTGGGGTGGTGAAAAATACAATTTTCAATTTTTTACAAAAATAAAAAAAATATTACAAGTCAGTTGGTGTAGGAGCCGAAATTTTGGAAGCGAGTCATCATGTGCTCAGCTCGTCCCATTCGCAAGCACTAGTTGGCTCGCTAGGTTGATCGGGCAAGCATGAATTCGTTGACTAGATCCGTCAAGATGAACTATTCGACTTATTTAACTTCGCTAAATTCGTGGGTCAATCCACGGTAGACTCGCCAAAAACCGAATTGACGAGTTTATTTAACACCCTTAAGTCGTGGGTATGGAGCTGAGATCTGCTGTTCAAATTTGGACGTCCAACTTGTCATTCATTCAATAATTCATTGACATATCACTTTAAATTAATATGTCCAACTTTATTCTCACTGTTATTTGTACTTAAAAATATGTATAAAATAATTTGTCAATTAATCATTAGTTAACAATAAATTGGACAGTAGATGTCAACCCTCCGCACTGGACTCATGCGCAGACTCACGCGCATGCTTAATGCCTAAGACTGTGCCCACAATGGCATAGAAAATTCTTCCCCAGTGCCCTGCACCTGCACGGTCATACACCAAATCCGTGTCCCCATCAACTCGTGCACACGCAATCCACACGGGAAAATCTTCCAAATTCTCGAAATTTCCCGAGTTGAGAAAAGCAACGGATAGCCACTAACGTTACTATTCAATTGGCTTTCCTAATCGTTAAACAAGGAAGAAAATATCCCTTTACATAAAGATAAATATCCCATTTGTCCTCAGGCGATTATTTTATTTAAGAGCGTGTTTGGGTTGCATTAGGAAAAAAAAAAATATTTTAAGTTAACTAAAGTAAAGGTACGAAATACCCTATTTGGGGAAATTAAAATAAATTTTTTTAATAAATTTTGATAAAAATTCATAAAATGCGTTATTGAAAAGTTATTGGCCTATGAAATATATATTTAAAATTAATTGTTCACTTTGACTTATCGTCTGTTCGAACCCCATTTTTGGCTAATAATGCATTTTGGAATAGTAGATTGATGAAAAATATATGGTTAAAAAATGAGAAAAAATATTGAATTTACATGTAATATTATTTTATTGAAAAGTGTGTGATTGAAATGAAAAGAGAGAAAAAAATGTATTTTAAAAATAATGAGGATCATGGCTTAAATCAAAATCTAGATTAGGGCTAAACTGTGTTGATTAATATATTAAGCACATTTATATTTTAAAATCTAATTATTTTTAAGTTAAATTAATATGACAAATTATCAAATATTCTTTATATTTATGAATATTGTTTCTATAAAAATATTTTCCGGGTCAAAGCAAAAAATTATCATTTGCACAAGATAAAAGCATCATCATGTTTGCTTATTTTCGATAATTTATTACGAAAATTATAGATGGATAAATTTATTCATGGTCACCGAACTTTTAACAGAATCTCAATACGATCAGTAAATCAATTAGGTATTTATTTCAATTAGGTTGTTGGACTTTAGTTTAGTTTCGAATATTCTTTCTAAGTCACGTTCCATCACATATCATCTTCTAAACCCACGAAAATTGCTTAGCTCACAATAAACATTAAACATTAACTAATCTTTTAAGTAATCATTATGTTGCACCTTAGGAAAAATAATAAAATGAAGATCACGATCATGTTTTTAGTTTAATTGTTAAAATATATAATTTAATTATGATATGGAGTTGTGGTAGTTTATCATGTCGTGCCGCGACTGTCAATTACGTATTTTTCATTAATTTGGTTGACAACAAAGACGATGGTGAATTTGCAACAAAATTACAATTTATTAAGCTGATTAAGAAAATTAAAGTTTTTTAGAGTTCAATTGAAATTTCGTTAAAAGTTAAGTCATCCTACAAAAAAGATGAAATTCACACCCAAAAAAAATAAGCACCTTGCACAATAAATAATTATTTCGTGTTCTTATTTTCCATCATTTTCTATGAAAATAAGGAGTGTTTAAGCTCAAACAAGTTTGGCAACTAAAGATACTTATAAGCATGTTTGACTAACTTATAAACACCCAAACATGCCTTACACCGCTCCTTCCTATCTTTTTCCTTTTCTAATAATTCCTATATATATATAATCCGTTTGCCCGTAGCCTTCAATATATCTACAGCTACAATTCAGAAGAATCCCTAATTCTACACGGTTTTCTCCTCTCTTTTTCTCTTCTCTATTATAAGATCTCAAAACTCAGGTCTTTTTCCTAAATCAATCCCAATTCTCAATCTCATTCTCCATTATTACGAACAAGATGGAGTTTCGGCGGTTAGACATCAAAGTTATATCGGCAGAGGGCATAAAGGATGTCAATCTTTTCTCCAAGATGGATGTCTACGTTGTTGTGTCGATTGCCGGTTACCCCAAGTCGAAGAAGAAGACTTTCGTGGACAAGGATTGCGGTACCCATCCAANTATTGCGAACAAGATGGAGTTTCGGCGGTTAGACATCAAAGTTATATCGGCAGAGGGCATAAAGGATGTCAATCTTTTCTCCAAGATGGATGTCTACGTTGTTGTGTCGATTGCCGGCTACCCGAAGTCGCAGAAGAAGACTTTCGGCGACAAGGATTGCGGTACCCATCCAAAGTGGAATCATCAAATGGATTTCGTCGTTGATGAGCCGTATTTGACGAAGCCTGGCCTGTCCCTTCACTTCCAGCTCATGGCAGATCGGTCTATTGGAGGGGACAAGGAGGTTGGGGAGGTCACTGTCCCGGTCCACGAGCTTTACCAGAATGTCAATTCGAATCCCGGCGAAGAAAAGGTTGTTGAATATCAGGTTAGAACCTCGTCAGGAAAACCCAAGGGCAACATCAAGTTTTCGTATAAATTTGGGGAAAAATTCACGCAACAAGTGGATACAAAAAAGCATGTGGATGAGCCTATGACTGCGTATCCAGCGCCACCACCACATGTTGCCGGAGGAAGCATGCCACCCCAGCAGGGAATGGGATACGGTGCTCCTCCTCCTGGGATGGCATATCAGCAATATCCCCAATATCCTCCTCATCCAGGGTATGGCTATCCACCACCAGGTGGGTACCCGCCTCCTGGGTACGGTTATCCTCCTCCGCCCCAGCAGGGGTATGGTGGATATCCTCCGGTGCAGAATCCTAAGAAGAAAAAGACCGGGATGGGATCAGGTCTAGCAATGGGTTTGGGGGCTGGATTGCTTGGAGGGATGCTTGTTGGTGATATGGTGGGCGATGCAGCTGCCTATGATGCTGGCTATGACGATGGAATGGGCGACATGGGTGGCTTTGATTTCTAAATATTTAGATATAATATAATAAATTGGTTATAATCTTGTATGCGGCTATGCCTATATATACCAGAGTGATCATGTTCAATATAGTTGGATCATTGATTATTTAATTTGTTAATTCAGCTTTCTCTTTTCTTTATATGAATTATAAATGTTGTTTTATGTCATGATCTAATTGCAATTACGTATTTTACTAATTGTTTATTGACTTTGTTGTGGATTTCAAATATCTACATCTGTGTAGGTTGATAATATAATGTTGTTTCAATGTCACCTTTACTTATGATATTACGTTAGCGGATATGTTAATTGATACCTATTTCTAACCAAATTCTACTTGATTCAATGGTTGTGGCCTCGGACTTGGCTTCTTCTTGGAGTCCTTGCCTTTTCGATACTTTAGGCCCCTGCCCCTGTCATTGTGTCGACTCCCCCTGGCTATGAGCCTTATTGTTGGTTTGTAGTAGTATTTAATGTTTTATTGGCTTCAAGGAAATGGTGAGGTGAGGTCTTGCTTAAGTACATTACAATGGGAACGAAGGTACCTGTGAAGTAAACCAAGTGAACAAGTATAGATGATTATATAAAAGCCTGAAATTCTGCCTCCTTATGTAGGAGGGCATGTGATTTATTGCAGTCGCTTAGTCATGTTCTATGATAAGGAGCAATGTGGTTGATTAATCATGTCTCTGTATAGCCTTAGACTAGCAGGCTTAAAATCTATATGATTCTTCCGTTCTATCAGCCTTTGTGCATTCTTGCTTCTTTTGCACCCTGTTGATTCTGATCTATTATTGATTTTTGTCTACTGTTCTATACGTGAGCAAGGAGTTCTTGCGTTCAGTTTTTTCTTTTCTATGTATTCATTAAATATGTTGTCTGATTCTTCTGTCATGATCTAATTACGATTATCATGATTTACTAGTTGTTTATTGACTTGATTGTGGATTGTAAGCAAAGATTGGATTAGATTTCAAATTTTTGGTTCTATCTATGGAGGTTTTGCTAATGCAATGTTATTTGAATGTCAACTTTAGTTATGATGTTACATTAAAAGGGGATCGACCCTGTCCTTGGCCTTAAGGAGTTGTAGCAGCACAGTACTGTAATTAATCAAATGGCATAGAAAGGGACTTGACTTGTATATTTGTTGATGCTTAGTTCTGCCGGAATTCTACTTGGTTCGGTGGTTGTTGGCCTTAGTTTTAAAACTCTTCGTTTGTTTATAGCAGTGTTTGATGGGCATTAGTGGCTTCAATAAAATGATATGACTATACAAAAGCATGTCTCTCTCCTTATATAGGAGGGCATGCGGCTTATAGCTCTCACTTGGTCGTGTTCTTAGTCAGTTTTTAAGATAAAGGAGCAATGTACTTGATACTCGTGTCTGTATATAGTCTGATGCACATGCGATTGACTCCATGTGGACCTGAGACCAGCCAAATGCCAAATGTGTCAATTTGGATGGCAGTACATGGCTGAAGCTGTGCCTTTTAATTTCTTGATTTCATTATTTGCTTGCTTGTAATCTGATTCAATTAGGAGGTTTCCAGCTTTTATTTTGGCTTTGCCTTGTGCTCTGCATAAGCGGGTGATAAAAACGCCCTTTTGACTCTTTGAGGACTTGTATCATCCAGTTCATTTTTGAGTAAAAGTTGAAAGCTTAGATATAGTCTTTTGATCTAAGCTTGGTATTTCTTAAGAAATCGAAAAGTGTGGGATTAATCTTCACTGCATCATAGTTTTCACTAGAAGGCTAGTTTGCGGTTCCAATATATTCGTTCTCTCCGTTTTCAAATCTGAGATTGAAATTTTTGAAGTATATATTAATAGAAGAAACTTGAGATTTTCCAAAAAAAAAATAAAAAAAAAAAAAAAAAATAATAATAATAATAATAGAACTTAGATGAGTTTAGAATATAATGAGACGCTGCAATTGTAGCCTGAATTTGAGTTTTGAGAGATGGACGCAACATGGTCTATGTTTTGCTCATTCACGTAATAATAATTTATTTGACTAAATTACACTTAAATGAAAGTTATGTGCATAATTGTTTTCCTATCGAGGCATATTCGAGTCACCGTCGTTTCAATTGTTTTTTTCAGGTTAGTTTATTTTGCTAGTCCGTGGTTCTCCTCATTATGCACATGGAATTGATATTTTTGAGAATGCGTTGCACCATTTGTTATTGTCCGAAGTTTATTTTGAGAATGTATTGCATCATTGGTTGTTGTCCGGATTTTGTTATCGGATTTTTTCTTTTCTTTTTTTTGATCGGATAAATAAATGTATAGATCAAAATTTGAGTACAAAATAAAAATTACAATCAATCTGATGACCTAGAGCAAGAAACAAATTGATTACAACTGCTCCGAACATAGCCGGGCATACAAATCAAACATTACAGAATATCAAAAGATCCTAAGCAAGCAACTCAAGAGGAATCGAACATAACAGCTTCAGATGATCGAACATGACGTGCCGAATCCCGTTGCTATCTTCTTGAAGATATATGAAGGGAGTTTCCCTTCTTCCTATGTTTCTTCATTGATTTGGTCGGTTTCTCTTCAAGTTTCCCTTTGAATTTTTCCTTAGGAACTTCATCCAAGTTGGGGGTTTCAAAATCTGCACCCCTAGATGGAACCATGCTCGATTCAGGTTGGTTAAGATCAGTTTGGTCCCCGTTATCCACTACCACATTCTGCTACGATGTCCCCTCAATGACAAAAATCTCAGTTGGCCGTTCCTTGGCAACAGGCTGAACAGTCGCTGTGCATTCATTGGATTTTTCTGTGCTGCCTGCGGCAGCTTGTTTGCTGGAACTTTCTTTGCTGCCTTAGGCAGCATTTCTGTTAGATTTTTCTTCGCTGCCTTCAGCAGCTCGTTTGCCCTATTTGTTCTGATCGACAACAGCCTTAACGGGCCGTTCATGCTGTTTATCTTTGTCAGTTCCTTGCTGCCTGCAGCATCCTGTTTGTTCATGTTGCAGCCATGTGTTTTGTGGCTGAACACCTTGCATGTTGAGCAAAACTTAGGCTCATGCTCATAATTCACTAGTTAGTCCCTCGACTTTCCCTTGGGTAGTCTAATCTTGACAGACCTGACCAACTCCAAAGAAGCAATGACTTCAACAAGAACTCTCACAAACGAAAGTTGACCCTTTGTTGCCGTGAGCTTGTCGGCAAATATTGGCTTTCCAACTTTAGAGGCAATCTTCCCCAAAGCATTTGGATTCCAACAATCCAATGAGTTAAAATTGATGATGAACTGAATTTAGAGTAGTTGAGAAATTGAATAAAAGATGATTGTATTTACTACATTATACAATATACAAAGCACAATATATATATATATGCAGATTTTGGAGTGGGGAGCAAGTAAACAGAGTAACCAAAACATGTGATACAACCGTAAGAATAAAACAGTTACAACAGCTTAAAAGTGGACCTATAGGTGCACATTTACAGCTCTTATCTTCAGCTCACTGATGGCCAATTCACAAGTATTGCAGAGGCTAAGTCACTGGCACTGAGGTTGTCACACCATGAGGTAGGAGGTGAAGCAAGACTCAAACCTATTTACTTTAGCAATGATTCAATCCAAGTTATCTCTGCATCAGCTTGAGCTAAAGCTCTATACTCTGATTCAGTGCTAGATCTTGCCACAACTTGCTGTTTCTTTGAGGACCAGGCAACAAAAGTGTATCCCAAATAGACGCAATACCCGGTTGTTGATCTCCTGTCATCAGGACATGAGGCCCAGTCCGCATCAGCAAAACAAGTTATACTTATTCTATCACGTCTTTGAATCCACAGACCTTGTTCAATTGTGCCTCTTAAATATCTGAAAATCCTTTTTACTACTTTCCAATGTATGTAAAAACTGACTGAGCTTGTTCACAGCAAACGATATCTCAGGCCTTATATGAGCTAAGTATTGCAGTCCACCTATTGCACTTCTATATAAGGAAGGATCAGCCATTTTTTTGCCTGCATCTTTGGAGATAGACTTGCCAACAGACATAGGTGTTGCACAAGGCTTAAGATGCTCAAGATTTGAATCTTTTTAACAAGTCCTTTATATACTTGATTTGAGTAAGGTGCATACCTGACTCATCCCTTCTTACTTCAACTCCTAGAAACTGATGTAGCTCACCCATATCCTTCAGTGCTCACTGCTTGTTCAAGTTGTCAATGAAGCTTTGCAACATTTTATGACCATTACCGGTTATCACTATATCAACATACACTAGGGCAAAAATCACTTGCCTTTGATTCATATAAAAGAACAAAGAGCTGTTTGCTTTTGACTTTGTAAACTTCCATTCTAGAAGTGTTTTTTTTCAATTTTTCATACCACGCTCTAGGTGCTTACTTGAGTCCATAAATGGCCTTTTCAAGTTTGCACACAAAGGTAGGATTGGCTTTATCAACAAAGCCTTCAGATTGACTCATGTATACCTGTTCGTTTAGCTTGCCATTCAAAAATGCATTATTGATGTCTACATGTCTGATACTCCAACCTCTTGAGACTGCAAGTGTAAGGATTATTCTTAGAGTGGTACAAGCTTCCAAGTTTTGTTATTCGACAGAGCTCTGTATTCATCTTCCATTGCATTTCTCCAATCCTTACTTGCCAATGCCTCATGCACATCATTTGGTTCAAGTTTGCTGTGCATCATTCTGTACTCCTTGCAGTGAATTGAGTAGGCTTTTGGTTTAAAAATACCAACTTTGCTTTTGGTAACCATAGGATGTTTTATGTTCTGTTTGCTCA
Source organism: Fraxinus sp. 1973-6204 (assembly GCA_903798365.1). Lineage (NCBI taxonomy): Eukaryota > Viridiplantae > Streptophyta > Magnoliopsida > Lamiales > Oleaceae > Fraxinus > Fraxinus sp. 1973-6204. The sequence goes on along the minus strand of CAIGRR010282564.1, from coordinate 2,194 downwards.
GTTCCGTCACACTTTGATTTTGCTTATTATTTTCTTCAGTCTACTCCCCTTCAGCACTTGCAATTCTTTCTTGTCTTTCCCTTTGAGTATGACCATCACTTATTTCAAAGTTTTCATCTTCATTCGCCTCTTATGTCTCATTTTCAGACATTTCCAACTGATCGGCTCTGCAAGGTGTTGCTGTTGGAGTTGCATCAGAATGAGCTATATCAGTTGAACATGTTGATCAAGGTTTAGGTAAAACATAAATAATTTCAAGAACGAGCACTCCTTCATATAGCAAATAAGACAATTGCTATGGGCATGTTCGGTAGAGATTAAAATCGGATTAAAATTGAAAAACTAGCCATTATTGTTGACTTTTATTATATGAGTGGGACCCAATAACGGCTATATTTTCAATTTTAATTGGATTTTAATCCCTACCAAACATAACCTATAACTTTTTAACAAGAACAATTTTAAAAAAAGTATGATGAAATTAACAAAAACTAAACCAATGTCAAATAGCAGTTCGATGGTGAATTTTTTAGTCTATATTATAGCAGTTTTCTTTGAAGGTGGTTAAACTTTCTTCAAATAGAGGGATGAAAACGTCTATGCTACAATCCCCTATAAAAGAGGGTAGTAAGAATATCATGCCCTTCGTTGGATAGTAACTTGGCATAAAAATAAACGGGCACCCTCCTCCAAAATCAAGGTCATAAAATGGAAACCTTAACCAACTATCCACCTCCAACTTGGGGCACAATATAGCTTTTGTCATGTCTGCCATTGTTTTCAGATTGTCTTCTTTTACCTTAAAATTTGAGAAGTCAATAAATGATCTAAAATAGTTGTTGTTTACCTTTGTACTTGCATCATGAATGAGTTTTACTGCATAGAATAAGGGTTCTTGAAGAAAGGTTTTCACTTTTTCACTCGAGAATGCCCAAATAACCAAGTTCCCAAAGTAATCATTCAAGATTTTAGGGTTCAGCCTCTGTCGACCATCAATCGAGATACGTATTTGGGTGGTTTCATGTTCATTGAGGCATCAGGACTTGATTATGGCTCTCCAAAGATGTGCAACTAGGCTTTCAAATGTGCTGAATGGTTTATTGTTGTTTCCATTCATTGAAGAAGCCTTGTCCTTGATCTTTGCAAGAAACTCTACTATGTAATGAACTTTGTGGACTGCAATGTTAACACTGTTGCATTTAAGATGATGGGTTTTCAAGCTTATATATTCGATTCCTTTGTGCTCAAACTTAAAGATAGAAGGGTTTCTAGGAGTGAATATGGTACGATCATGCAAAGGGAGTGGACTAATTTCGAGTCCACAAGCTTGGCCCCATGCAACCAAGAATTTGCTAGTGGAATGCCCGTCAGCAACAAAGTGGTGACTGGTGAAGCCCATCACCAATGAGTTACATGTGAACCTTGTGAGCTGAACTTGGAGCAACTTGATCACTCCCTCAGATAATGAGTCTCTCTCTCCCAAGATGTCTTCAGGGTGATGTATGACAATTGATGTTAGAGTTTGAAGAAGAATTGGATCGAACATTGGCAAAACGAGCTATTTCGAAGAAACGGGCATAACTTTTTGCACCAGTGTCAGGATTTCTATTATAATATATTTTCGGGAATGTCTCGCAGCGCTCTACAACATCCTAATTTAGGTTTACCCGGTTGACATCGTTTTCAGCCTCAACTTTGCAGTTTAAGGCAGTCTACCGAGCAATTGAAGTTTTTACGTTTTGCGTTTTTATTGTTTTAATTAAGTGGATATCTATTTTGATCTTTTTGCTTAAATTAGGATTTTCGAAGACTATGTAAAGGCTCTTTATTTTTCAAAACAATAGAATTCCATTTTTTGAGGTTATTTTCTTGAGATTTACAATTTTCCTTTGTTGGGGGATTACGCTAGTAAACTCTAGAACTTTCGTTCTGCGTCAAGTGATATCAGAGCAGGATTTGCCTTGTTTGATGGCCAACAACGAAGCCGAAAGAGTGAACCCTCGTACGCTGGTCGCAAGGAAGGCGATGCAGATCTGTGGGCAGCAATTGACGAGTAGTGACAAACGATGGAGAGGTTGGAGGGCATGCTACAGCAACTGTTGGAGCGGCAACCCAATCCCAACGCACCTGCTGTGAACCCCCCTGCCCCTGCCAACCGAGATGGATTCGAGGGAGTTTCCCTTGGCCGTCATGG
>CAIGRR010282528.1:0-10391 GCA_903798365.1 Fraxinus sp. 1973-6204 | reverse complement strand
CTAATTCACAGATTCTTTCTGGTTCTGAGATCTCGTTACAAGACGTATTTAGTCGAGTACTCCGCACTGAAGGTACTCCACCTGCCCAGATTAGTGGTCATTTAGTCAGTCGAAATAATCGTTATGAGCCGGGCGATCAACCAATCAGAGTGGAAATAAAGGAGGGGGCTCGCAAGGAGTTGGCTAATGAGCTTAATTCTAGGTTTTCCTAATTTATACAGTTTTCTAAAATAGTTTCCTAACCTTTGTATATATATGTATCGTTTCTCTAATGAATTAATATATAAGAATTCTTTTATTTAACAAAATGGTTGGCGAAGCTTGCCCATAATAAAGATTGACCACACTATCAAGTTGGCAAAAAATCTCCTATTTGTTTTTTGCATGTATTTCTCTTTCTTGGGTTCATTTTATCTCCTTGGCCCATAATATTTATATTAAACTTCTATTCTCACTTCAAATTTAGTCTAGTTAGTTATCTTGGTTTTCTATGTCTAAATTATTTTGGCACATATATAAGAATATATTTTTTACGTAATGTTTTCCTGGCATGTAATCCAACTCTTTGGAATCCATATGGCTTCTTCTGATCTGATGTGGGAATAGTGTGATGCCACTTTGAGATAAGTGTGAATTATGAGTAAAATTTGGATTTTCCCCCAAATAACCAATGTTTTGCTTCAAATATTTACTTGATATGGTGAGCATCAATTTACGATTCTAGCAAGCATGTCTTGGAGCAGACTGGACTTAGACTTGTCCAAATGTCATTGCTCTCTGATTGATGCCCAGATATTAAACTAGGTGTAAAATGGATAAATAAATCCGGGAAAAAGAAACTGAATTGGTGATCGAAACAGATGCATTTGTGTGATTCACCCTGATCAAACTCTTTAATGTTGATTTCTGTGATTGGAAAAAAGGGAACTTGATGAGTGATGCTATGAAAGAAATTGAGTATAGATTAGGGTGTCATCTGAATATATCATAGATCAGACTTGGTTTCATGCTAGAGAGATTTACTGTGGAGGTTCGTTAGATATTTCAGAATTGATGGAAAATTATTACGAAGGAAAGAAATAAATTTCGCCTGTGTACTATTACGAAAAAGCATATACTAGGGTGTCCAAAAAGGTTCTATGACAGATATCGTGGGAATAATGATAAAAAATTTCGTATCCCTGTAGCCCTGTAGACTCTAGTCAATAAGTTTTATATCAATACTTTGCCAAAGACCTTTGTTTCTCCGCTTTATTCTTGGCTAGTAGGTCTCTTTGTGATTTTTGTTGCTGACGACTTAGTTTTGATTGCTTAGATTATGAGAGAATTAATTGTAACTTTTGAAGTACGTTGGAATATAAAGGTTTTAGATTAACTAGATTTACGGTTGAATATACAAAATGTCCTCTTAATCATAGTAGTTGTGATGACGACTGTTGAGACTAGAGGATCAGTTATTTATGTTTTAGTTTAGGTATTCAGGTTCGGTTATTGAGTAAACTAAAAGGGGATGCATAATTTGCAAGCATGTTGCACAAAATAAAGAATCGCTATAGGAGTTCATGTGATCACAACATAGATAAAAGTTTTTTACAGAATACTTATTAGACAAACTATACTTTGTATACTTGAGTTTTGAGTTTTTATAGGACAAAATGTCTATAAGATGAAAGACAAGTTCCGTGGAATGGAGATGTCTTTACAAAATATTTGATTTTATCGAACCTTTCAAAATACATACTGCTAGATTGAACGGAGCAACAAACTGATCCATGTAGTCTATCCCAAGTTCACTGAGAATAAGGTTTTGCTTGCTGTTCTACTAAATAGACTTCTCTACAAATAATAACAGATATTTGTGTAGTTTTCTTTGTAAGTGACAAAATCAGCTCTTGTAAAACATAATGGCTTAAGTTGAACCGTAAGGTGCTGGATGATTGTTTTTGAGCTATATATCAATTAGACGTGAAAGATTATGATAAATTTGTTTGGAAATGATTTTCTTCAAATGAATTTGTTTTCAGTCTAGCTTGTGAACATACTTTTTAGTTTCCTACTATAAATTCTACTTTTAACATTTGCCAGGCTTCAGCAGTACAGGGTAGTGTATACTATATGCTTCAACTTTGATTTTTTTTTATTTTTGTATTATTTTATAATTTTTTTACTTAGATTTTTTGTTTTTTGTGAGGCTAACGCCTCAATCCGCCTCGAGGCTTACGCCTCGCCTCATAAAGAAAAACCGCCTCGGTACTTAGTTTCGCCTTTTTAAACTTTGATAAGATGAAAGACAAGTTCCATGGAATGGAGATGTCTTTACAAAATATTTGATTTTATCGAACCTTTCAAAATACATACTGCTAGATTGAACGGAGCAACAAACTGATCCATGTAGTCTATCCCAAGTTCACTGAGAATAAGGATATAGACTTCTCTACAAATAATAACACAGATATTTGTGTAGTTTTCTTTGTAAGTGACAAAATCAGCTCTTGTAAAACATAATGGCTTAAGTTGAACGGTAAGGTGCTGGATGATTGTTTTTGAGCTATATATCAATTAGACGTGAAATATTATGATAAATTTGTTTGGAAATGATTTTCTTCAAATGAATTTGTTTTCAGTCTAGCTTGTGAACATACTTTTTAGTTTCCTACTATAAATTCTACTTTTAACATTTGCCAGGCTTCAGCAGTACAGGGTAGTGGAGATGAAACTTCTTGCTCAGCAGAGGGACCTTCAGGTATACTCAGTTTGTCATTTTGCATTTTATTTCTTGTTAAAATATTTCCATAACTCGATTAATTAGGTTCAACCTCTTTCGAATTTATAAGGGAATGAACATTTTTTAATTCGGTGGACCCAGAATTGTATTCTTTCCTTAGCGATGGATGATGATTCATAAAGATTTAAACTACTGGCTTGACATTTCTTGTTGTTTAGTATAAATTAGTAGGTTCTTTCATTTCCTGGTTTCTGTGCAAATAATAATAAAAATTTGAGTACTTCTCGTCTGAAGTCTTGCCTTCACATCTGCATGAATTTGTTTTTACTCTGGTGTTTGGAATCCCTATCACGGCGTGCCAACTCCCACCTTCATGAATATGCAATGTAAGCCATTATACTGATGTAAAGAAGTGAAAATTGAATTTTCAGATGCTCGATCGCGTTGTGTTGTCTTGTTATTCCTTACATCCTTTTCTTATTTTAAAAAAATTGGCTGATTTTTTAATTATTTATTAATTAATGCAACAGGCAAAAATTCCTGACATTGAAAAGTGCTTAGACGTGGTTGCAACTTTGCAAGCTAAGGAGGGTACTGGTGAGGTTAGTTTTTCTAGTGTTAAGCATTTCTTAGATATATCTTGTGCAATTGGCCGACATTTTTTACTTTCTATCCGATGTATATTCACCATCCTTCTAAGTAGAAATACAAAATCTATTTATATAAGCTGTTCTGTTCTGTTTGATAAATATTGCTTCTGTTCCAGTGTAGAGGTGTTGATTATCTTATATTTAGGCTGAGGTTTATAACGTGTATAAGTTTGTTAATACACTCCAAATAGAATTGAAAATTAATAAAATCATTTGAATTATCAAGGGTGATTGTAAAAAAAATCAGAATAATGCATGGAAAGATATCATACAAGACAAAATGAAATCATTAATCAAAAATCGTACGAAAAGATGAGTTCATACACATTGTAAATCCCATGTCTCTTCGGAACAATGTATAATACTAAATTGTCTCCCATGTTTCAGTATGCATTAAAATTCTTTAATTAGTCTTTGTATAAATTGAAAAGGAATCATTTGAAGCTATTCTTAGCCATCAACACGCGAATAATTTTTGGTAAATTTTTCCTTCTCTCCTTCATTTGTACCATTATTTGGTGAGAAATACTGAATTACCAAACTATTGTAAGATCAGAAACCTGCATCACAGTTATATATGTCTTAGGTTGAGGACATCTTTAATTTACATTTTCATGTCTATATCAGTTGGGAACTTTTATCATCACTCAACTTGTCATACATCATCAACTTTGTATAACTTTTAGAATCCTTTGACTGACTTTTTTAGTTAGCTTGAAGGTTAATCCTGATTTGTCCTCCTTGAGTCGTGTTATTATTTCAAGCATGATATTTTTCTTTTGAAATAGCTCTGGCTCGGCTAGTGGCCTATGGGTGTTAATGTTGATGGCTCATGTAGTTTATCATAGGCAAAAAGTAGTCATCCGGAATGTTTGGACATTCTCAAGATCCCAAAGAAATATAGATTTAGTCAAAAAGGACTGAATTTCCATGGCAGTAAAGCATATAGCCCCCGTTTGGTTCCCATTTTCTTAAACTCATTTTCAACCACAGATTTTATGGGACCCACAACTTTTATCAACATTTCAACCACACATTTTATCAACTTTTATCAAATCTACTAAAAATATGATTTTTAGCTAAACCAAACAGGGGCATAATTATATGAGTGAATATGACATTATGCTGTTCGCAAAAAATTTCACTTTCATATGCTCGATTAAAATCTGGCATATGCCTAAGGCCCTAAACTGTGTAGGGAATAGATAACTGCTTTGAACTAAATTTTTCTTGCTTATGCTAGTTATATTTATTTTCTGCACCCCCAATCTAATGCTTGCTGTATGTTAATTATTTAGCCAAAACTTATCTGGTGCTCCATTTTTGTTTTTGGATTAATTATTGTATATGACACTACTTTGAACTTTGAGATGTTTGTTTTGTTGGCCTTATTTTTTTGTTGCAGGCACTAATTGCCGATTTTGAAGTGTCAGAAGGCATATATTCCAGGGCTCGCATTGAAGATACTGATTCTGTGTGCCTATGGCTTGGAGCAAATGTCATGCTGGAATATTCGCGTGATGAGGTATATGATTATCTGAGAAGGCCTTTAACTTGGTCTTTTCTGCACTACTTGCCCTTTAATTACGAGTTTTTGAAATTTTTTCTGCAGGCAACTTCCCTTCTTCAGAAAAATTTGGAAAATGCCAAAGAAAGTTCAGAAGTTCTAGTCGCCGATTTACAGTTTTTAAGGGATCAAGTGACAATTACTCAGGTAATGATGGCATTTTCCTTGCACAATCTGGCAAGGTTTTAATGGGAATAACCTCTTCCCACATATTATGAAGAGTAAAGAATGACTTACAATTGTTCCCACATATTATATTTATCAGCCGTTTCATTTATACTCATATTAGCCCCCAAGTGCCCCATGATGAAATGAAGAGCAATATACTTGCATTGAATATTCTATGGTGTGTGAAATGCCTCCATTTGTAATAAATCATTTGAAACTATTTTTGTGAATTTAAGTTTGCCATAATTTTATCTTTGACAATGCTATTGTCCAGGTTACCATTGCTCGGGTATACAACTGGGACGTACATCAACGAAGACTCCAGCAAGCTGCCGCTACTTCTGCTGAGTCGTGAGAAACCATTTAATATTCTCTACACAGCTGGTGTGGCTCAGTTTTCCAGTCAAGAGTATAGCCAAATCTCTCTTTCATCTCATTTTGCTATTTTCTTAATTTAGAAAGATAATTATCACTCTTTTTCTCCTCATTTGGGCTTCCGGTGCTGAATTTTGGTTTTATTCAACTGATTAGACCTTTCTATGTAACATTATGGTTGATAAAAGAAATTCTTATTTTGAGTGATTTCTTGTCCTGTTGGCAAATGGGGATAGTGTTTTACGGTAGGTTTCGCTTCATATAATGAAGTTGTCAATTTCGCTCTTACTCATTGATAATGTTGATATATGACATGTTTGATAAGGTAAATTGTAGAGCTCTCTACAACCAAAATATGCCCAGGCAAGACAGTAGTGGAAGAAGAGTCAAGATTGTTCAAACACAGATAAATTTTTGAAAGTAAGAAGTTTTATACTAGATTGAAAAGAGTACAACTTTGAGAATTTTTGAAAGAAAATACAAGATTAATTCTAAACTTTCTTAAGATGCCAAATTAGCTCTAGAAGCTCTATTTCCGCTCTCCCTATAACCTCTGAATGAATAACAATTTATAGATGAGGTTTCGGATTTGCAATCTTCTTGAATTGGATTGAGGAATCTTGAAATCTTGAATAGTTGATCGACTGTGTTTGATTGTATACTAAGACAAAAAAGAAGCTAAAGTTTTGTATATTGCATATCATGTCCGTCTACTACCATCTTGTTCAATTTGTATTGCATGTTTCAATTAGGGAGCATTAATCTCAAACTACAATTATTCTCTTTCTCAAAGAAGTTAGGCACTTGTCATTGGGATAAGAGCTTGTGGGTATTATTAATAAATACTATATACCGGATGAATTGAACCTTGTAATATGTTGACATCTCAAACTTTGAGCAACTTTTTGACATTAGAACTCTGCATATTGATTTTCAATGACAATTCATTGAAAACTTGGCAGTTGGCACTACTTTAAGGATGGAGATATGTAATTCATAGTATTGATTTTGTTCCCATTTGAATTCAAATTGCTTCATGATGCAAAAGGTTAAGTCAATTCAAATTTCAATTCATGGACTCGTTCAAATGAATCATAGGAGGCCTCAATTATTAGAAAAACAAACAATAAAATAAGTTGTTTTGGCATAAACATTATCCTCAACAGAAGATATGGGGCCCTTGCAGACTTTTGACTTTGAATAGAGTTCAACTTGGGCTTCTTTCTTGGGTTTCCAAACCCCGCGTTGACATTTGAGTTCACTGGATACAGTCTGTTCACACATACTTAGCCCATTCATCTCTCTCTGATTTTTTAGAATTTATATTTTCATGTTTAGCCCCTATATGGTTTAGCTAAAAATCAGATTTTTATTAAATTTTGATAAAATTAAATGAAATGTATGATTAAAAGGTTGATAAATATTGTGATTTCCATACAATATATGGTCGAAAATGAGTTTAAAAAAAATTAAAATGAGAACAAAACAGAAGCTTAATATTAAATGAACATAATAGTCTGTCGAGGTGTCATAGCGCTTTGAGTGACAACGAAACTTCTATATCACAGAGTTAAGCAAGATAAAAGTTTCACGCACAGTTCTGAAATTAGTAAAGATGGTAACTTAATGAAAGTACATAATATTTGTCTCGACTTATTTTCAAGTTTTACTTATTATGGTGGTTCAGATCAAGGCCCTACGCTAGTCTCTTTGAGACTAATCTCTAGTAAGATCATTAAATTTGTTCAACTTATTTAACGCATAACAATCTATAACGAAAATTTATATATGAATTCTACTAATTTCAAAGTCTTGGACTTTGGCCTTCTAGCTTTGTTAGCCATCTACAAAATATCGGTTAGTCTCATGATAGCGTAGAAAACAATACCTTTAACGACCCGATTTTGTACCGCAGCCGTTATCATATTGTACGTACTGTTCGCTTTGGGAGGGGCTGAGCTCATGTTACCCCTCACGGCTGGTACTAGGATTCAACTTAAGTCTCCCATATGATGGAGGTCTTGGATTCGAATCCCGGAGACGCGTGTGGACAGTACGTACGATATGATAACGGCTGCGGCGCAATGTCGAATTGTTACAATACCTTCTACTCACCTTAACATCTTTTATTTCATTTTTCATTTTGTGTTTCATTAAACATCGTTGAGTTAGTTTGTAGCAAGCGTCTGTCCACCCACAAGATATAAATTCTTGTATATGATACCATTATATAAATTATTGTTACTCTATATTTCGATTTAATTTCTCCCCTATATCTCCCCTAACAGCTTACCCTACCAGTCTACCACCCTCTTTCCCAATTGAAAAACACGTAAGTAAATAAATAAAAGTAACAGAAAAGGTGAGAGGGGCAAGCAAAAAGTATGGGGCTTTGCATGCAAAATAATTTTTGGCTTAAAAAAGTGAAGGAATCACATATAATAAATAATGCAGATAGAGAGAGAGAGAGAGAGAGACGTGCACGCAAAACAAGACTGATTTTGTCTGGACTCTTGTTTTGTGTTTGACGCGGTACAGCTTCAAATCAAATGTTAAATAACAATAATAAAACCCATCAAAGAAGAACAAAAAAGCTGTTGACTTTGACTTTCGATCATGTGCTGCAGATTTGATTATTTCAATTAAGTCCCATAAGAATAAGATTATGTTTTTTTTTTTCTTTCTTTAATAATTTCGAGGGAAGATGGCCGCAATCATCGGTTGAGTGTTCAAACTTTGTGAGGGTTTGAGTCAACCAAATTTCTTTTCTTTATGTTTCCTTTAATTTAATTTGATCAAATGACCGTTTCATTAGATCATATATAAATCACTTTGAATATAATTCACTATGTAATGAAAGAATATTCAAAGTGCTTATATAGTCACATGAGCGGTGTAAGTTGCAATTAGATCATTCCACGACAATCTATTTTTTCGAGCTGCGCGACTAGACAAAATTAATCTTTTACTGGATGTAACCTCCTCAGATTGTCCCTTCTGCAACGAGGGTACAATATGAGTGTCTCTTTCCTTTGTCAATTTTAACAACTTCAGGTGAAACTCGTACTTAAAACGAACTTGTAGGATGATGATGCTCAAAGTGCTTATAAACTCAGGAAACAAATAATTCACAATATACAATTAGATCGTTAATGTGTGTGCAATGGTGTTTATCTTTCCCATTTATTATTGATTCTTCAGGTCATCGAGAATAAGATAAAAATTGGTTATGTATGTTCATGTTGCACACTCGTTTTTTGCTGCAGCCCTAGCCCCTAGCTTCCATGTTCATGACCTAGCTAGCATGGCAAAAATTAAAGTCTATATGTTTGGACCCCACTTTTTAAAATTCATTTTTTTTTTCAAATTCATTTTCTCAATAAATTAATTTTGCACGTGAACTCATAATTTGTTCCTACTTTTAATCACATTCATCGAAAAATCATTTTTCACAAAATCTATTTCAAAAAAATCTTACCGACTTAATGATCCTACAAAATTTGTTTATGTCAAATTGAAGAAGTGGTTAAGCAGAGTTTAATATAAATTTCACGGGTTTTAATGTAGAAAAAGTCAAACAATAGCTTGTGATATATATAAAATAAAAGATTAAACTACCTTTATTTGGGGAACACTTAAATCGTCATGTGAACTATTTTATGAATCATTCAGTATCTTATCAGATTTTTTAGTTTATTAAATTAAATTAATTAGAAACTCGTCAGTTATTAACAATTAAACTTGTCACAAGTTGAGTAAAGTTGGATCCGATCAAAGAGTTTGAGTTAATCTTAAATGCGCACTTAGCTTAATTTTCTAGTTAAGCTATTTTTGTTTCTGAACATTAAAATTTACTTTTAAGTAACTTTTTATTTCTAAGTATTCTTGAATAACTTAGGGGCTGTTCTTTTCGTATTTTAGTTTTGAGTTTTGAATTCATTTTGGGTTTTGTGTTTTGAGTGTCCATTTTGAGATTGCTGAAAACACGTTTATTTTGTCATTTTGAAAAATTATTTTAAAAAATAAATAAATGAAGTTTTGACTTGATTTTAATTGAAAATAGCCAAAACGACTTTTTGAGTGTTTTCCGTTTTCTTTGTAAATTTTAAACTCGTTTTTGGAAATTCGTTTCTAAAAATAAGTAAGTAAACGTGTTTTCAGTGTTTTCGAAAATTGAAAACTGAAAATGATCTGAAAACAGTAAAAAGAACAGGCCCTTACTATTTTTACTTTCAATTAAAAATATTATATTATTATAAAAATAAGTAACTTATTTTTAACTTTAACGAAGAAGAAGTAGAAGAAGAGGATGATGATGATATGTGGCAAAATGGGGTTTGGAAATGCCAATATATTTATTTAATTCAGTGTGTTTTGGTTAGATGATGAGGTTGACTTATTTATATTCTATCTTGTTTTCATGTATTAAAATTGCATGGATCAATTATGAGCATAAAATCTTGCTTGGTATCCTCTTAAGCATAAAAAAAATTAAGTGGGTCGGTCCAAATGGAATGAATGGTTGTTGGTAGAATGCTTAGATTGAATAATTTAGTAACTGTAAAAAAAAAAAATTAAATAAAAATGGATGATGCTAATTATCTAGAAACAGAATCATTTACACACCATACTTAAATGACAATTATATATGTACATTGAACTTTAGCAAATATGGAATATATAGATACAAGTTATATCTTTTGAATGGGAAATAATTCTAATTTTTTGCTTTGTCTATGAATAAGAAAATGAACTAATGCTAATATGAAATAATCGTGGAGTCCGAGGCCACCGCGGCCAACTTTGCGCGTCAAAAGATATAAAATAGTTGGAATAAAAAGAATTTTAACGTAAATACATAGTTGTCTAGGTTCATCTCAACTTGAGAAGTCACGAAATTCAAGCA
>CAIGRR010282517.1:0-11185 GCA_903798365.1 Fraxinus sp. 1973-6204 | reverse complement strand
ATAAAATTTCTATAAATCCGTTTTAAATGTTTAGTAAATATTATTTTTAATTGATTAAAAATTAAAATAAGAAAACACATTTTTAAGCATACGAGGCTTAGCCCATAACTCGACCTCCACGCATTACGCTTTTTAGAACATTGGATAAAACACATATACACACAGAATAAATATCACGTGTTGCTTTCGTTACATAATAACAAGTTAAATATATACCTTTCGGGTCAATTAGATGTAGTTTTATTTTTTTATTTATTTTTTTTGAGAATTGATTGTGTGAAAAATAATTTCATAGAGAAAATAGGGTTAAAAAGTAAAAAAAATAAAATTATGAATCGACATACAAAATTATTTATTGAAGAACGTGTCATTAAAAATGAATTTAATAAAATGAGTTTTAAAGAAAATGTATTAAAAATGAGACGTGTTACATGTATAGGAATTCAAAATATTGTACTTGCTAGAACACACATAGCAGGGGTGGGTGGGGATTTTTGCCAATATTTTAATTCACATGGGGCCCACCTCATGTGAGTAAAATTTGAATTCCTGTTATTTTTTCCTATATACGCAGAGCTTTTTTCATTTTTCATTAAAAATATGTTCATGCATGAACACAATATCTAATTTTGGACTAACAAGTTGAAAGTAAAATTGTGAAAGGCATAAAAGTGATTAAAATTTCATCACAAGGGTACTTTTGTTAATCTCACCATAATTTCTGTATAATCTTACAAATCATGTTCATGTAAAATGACACAAGAAAATTTAGCCTATGCAAACAGAAACAGTTAAGGAATAAAAAGGAAAAATCATAAAGAAGAAAACACCAAAAGAATTCTCTAACTTTCTCTCAGAGAAAAGAGCATTAAAAAGGGGGGAAAAAGACCTTAACGAAGAAGTAAAGAAGACGAGAAATATCAGCTTTCTTTATATTAATAGAAAGAGAAAGAAAGAAAAAAAAAAAAAAGGAAAAGTGATGTGGATACTTTATTCTAAAACAAAAGGAAGGTCCTCCTGCTGTCATACAATTCAACCTCTCCAAACCACTCCACCACCCACATAATCTATATATAAATATATATATACATTAGCTCTCCACCCTGGCTGTTGGGAGACACGTCCTGCGATTTACCTCCTCCACAATGGCCCAGGACAGGGTCGGTGGGGTCCTCAAGGTTGGGGTTCAACCTTTTTTTTATATATAAATATATATAGGTATGGATGCAGCTATTGTCGTTGTAAAACGCTGTTCAAGACTTTTCTCTGCGTGCAACTCTCAATAATCCACTACTCTTTAAATGGTATTTCCTCTCTCTCTCTCTCTCTCTCAAAACTTTTCTCTGCGTGCAACTCTCAATAATCCACTACTCTTTAAATGGTATTTCCTCTCTCTCTCTCTCTCTCTCTCTCTCTCTCTCTACACACACGCATGTGTGTGTGTGTGTGTGTGGAGTTTGTGTTACTGTGTATAGATATGTGTTAAGATTTAGCTGCTTCTCTGCTGAATTTTGTTGATCTCTTTGACTTGAAAGAAATATTTTGTGATCGATAAATGTGGTGAGACCGAAATGAAATCAATATGCAACCTTTCTAAATTCCTATTTATAAATAATCGATGGAATTCTATCGATTTCTTTACCATATATACATTTGTTGGTGATATTGAGTTGTACACAAATCACCATTAATTTTCTGACTTGAATTCATGACGTGATTTCTTATATATGGTGCGGCATCGATAATCACTTGGAGAATTCTGTTTTCGTCAGTGGCTCTTACCAATTTCAAGAAATAAAAATTGGTGATTATTTTTATTAACCAATATTTTCGCATTGAGAAATAATACTTGTACAAGAGAAATGCCCAAACAGTTTTACAAGTGTTGGGATGACAGCACCTGATTGACTGTTTTAACTATGTTTTTGGTCCAAATTCCAGGTGTTGGGATGACAGCACCTGATTGACTGTTTTAACTATGTTTTTTGTCCAAAATCTAATGAAATATTACCATGTAGTCTGTAAACTTATCCGTTCATTTTCTTGTACATGTAGTATTGCTCTTTGACATCAAAACTTGTCCTTGTCCAAGTCTCTCAACCTTTCAAGAAGCCAGGGCTATTGCTTTTGGCCTTTTGAAATGATTTTTGCCACATTACTACATCACTCCAAATTTGCAAATAGTAAGATGTTATTTCAAATATGATGTCCCTCCTAATGCACGGCTTGTTCGATTCCCATTAATTTATTTAATAGTAACAATATGATCATTTTCATACATCCACATAATAAAATTTTCAACATGTTCTTCCAAAAATTTTCCCTACTTTTTAACCACACATTCTCCTAAAAATACTATTCAAAACTCATTTTTTTTTTTTTTTTTCAATTAATGGGAAACAAACGTGCACGTAATTTATTGTGTAGCGTGTTACAATCTGTTATTTAAGGTGATATATGGACTAGATTTGGGATAACATATGTCTAACTTCTGAAAGACTACATTTTGATTAAGGGAAATGTTTTGTTGTACATCGTCAATTACATATTTTTTACAAATTGATGAAGTATCAAAAAGAAATCGAGATTTTTTTTTTTTTGTTGATAAGATTTTGACCCAATCAAATCTCGTTACATCATCGATTAGTAAACAAATCAATAAGTTGTGATATACATGTAGCACAACTGTTGACGAAGTATGCTCTTACCGACAAGGCAGACGCTACAGTTAATCGTCCAATAAATTAAAATACATTTCCAATGTCACTTATATCGGTTCTAAGTATTAGATAGCATTACTATCTTTTATCCCGAATGGATTAGAGGTCGAGGATATTTAGACTTTTTTCTCTTCTTTTCGAGGATTAAAGGTGAACATGATTCGATTGTGAATACCAATAAAAATTCTTGGCATGCGATCAAATTGTTTCACGTGTTGTGAATTTGATTGAATCTAAGTGAATAATCTGATTTGGTCTTTCTAAATCTTTATTAATTGGTGAAATTCATCTAATATTGACTTAATAGTTGATTTATTTATTAAATAGCCGATCACAATCCACAGGGAGGTTATTTATTGTTAGGATAAGAAGATAGAATTAAACTGTTTCTATGTTACGGTACAGTTAACAGAAGGGGAATTAGGGACAAATGCTGTACTAACTGCGCCATTATCGTTGGAGGGAGAGGATTCTGATGCCAATAATGGAACTACCAATCTGCTTCAACGTATTTTCAGTCTGTTGAGTAGTGTGCAACCAGGATCTGATCTTATACGCCTTCAGGCAAGTAATTCCCATTTGCATTTTTAAAAATTATCTTTTGTGTGTGTGAATGTGTGTAAATTAGCCTGTATGCGCGTTGATTTTGCTCGTGTTCGTGTTAATCCTTCGATTATTTGATTTGTTATGCATTGTGCTACTGAATGCTTAAAGGATGAATTGTTCAGTGTGTATGAAACGAGGAGGATGTTAAGATAGATGTATGGGTAACTGGAATTCGGAATTATGAGCCTGATGTTTTGGATAATATTAGATTTAGGCTATATGGTTTTGATTGTTTTGGCTAAAAATGCAGCTGCCACCGCTATTCAACCTTCCAAAGTCACAGCTTCAATGCTATGGAGAATCGGTGTATTGCATTAAAACTGATTTGTTAAGCATGTGCAACCATGGGGAAAGCCCTCTTGACAGATTCATATCTGTTATTGCTTGGAGCATATCCACCTTGCGTCCTTTGATCTTTGGCGTGGCTCCCTACAATCCTATTCTTGGAGAGACTCATCATGTCTCGAGGGGCACTCTTAATGTGCTACTGGAACAGGTATACGTTTTAGATTTTTTGCATTTGATAATTGCACCTTACTAATTTTCTGCTCTTATGAAGGCTGCTGGGTATTTACGCCTATGGACCCCTGCCGTATTTGTAAATTAAAAAAAAAAAATTAGGATTTCATGTAAAGATAGAATACTCTGTCGAAAATTGATCTCTACTGTTGATCAGAATGATGCTCAATTTGAGCTTACTGTAGCTAACTTGCTAATGCTTAGCCAAAAGCCATGAATACAATTCAACTAGCCGTATATGTGCTTTATGTCCCTTAAACCCTCCGATTTTGTACTTGATGGTGTCAGGTGTCGCATCATCCTCCGGTGACTGCACTTCATGCTACTGATGAGAAAGAAAACATCGAGATGATATGGTGTCATTCGCCCATTCCGAAGTTCTGTGGTATTCAACTCTTCTTTGCTAAACCATATTTTGTTTTATGTATATACAATTGATTAAAGTTGACAAAAGTTGAGTGTCCGGTATGGTTAAAGTTAAAGTTTGACTGGTTGAAAAGTTGATTAAATTTTAGCAAGTTTTATCAAACATCTCCAACTCCAACTTGAAATTTGAATCAGGCTCAGGGCGAGCCGGAATGGCAGTTCTGGTTTATTCATTATCTGGCCTAATTCTGATATAATTTTGCTTATCCTTTTGTATACAT
The DNA here is from genome assembly GCA_903798365.1 of Fraxinus sp. 1973-6204. NCBI lineage: Eukaryota > Viridiplantae > Streptophyta > Magnoliopsida > Lamiales > Oleaceae > Fraxinus > Fraxinus sp. 1973-6204. The sequence continues at coordinate 6,693 of CAIGRR010282517.1, read as the reverse complement.
GAGTTTACAAATTCTTCCTTGTGGATCATTGTTATATCCTAATTACAAAATTACAGGCACTCATATTGAAACTGAGGTGCATGGGGCACGACAGTTGAATCTCCTTGATAAGAATGAAACTTATGTAATGAACTCGCCAAAGCTTGTGATAAGATTTTTACCTGTTCCTAGGGTTGAATGGTTGGGCAACATCACAATCCGATGCAAAGAAACTGGCCTTGAAGCAGAGCTTTGTTATAGAGGCAGCTCATTTTTCTCACGTCGATCATTACACAGGTCGATTAAAGGAAAGATCTTTCTGTCTTCGTCATCACAGACCATTTACGAGATCAATGGCCAATGGGACAGGTACCTCATAATTAACGAGGATTCTTTATCTTTTATTTGCACAAGACTCATTACTTGCCACTATGAAGTATGTGGAAAGACTTCTCACCATATATATTCACGTTTAAGATTTGAGGGCTGTGCCCACTTTAAAGAAAACTTGTGCCAAACTCCTATCAATAGATGAAGTGCCTCAATATACATCTATCTTCCGATGATGGAATAGATTACAAAATCGATATAGTATTTTATTCCTTTTTCCTTGCTTAAATTGTAGAACTGTCACCATCAAAGATGTTTCCAATGAAAAAGTCACAACCATCTACAATGCGAATGAAGTGCTATCAGGACTGAAGACTCCTATAGTCGAAGATCCAAAGGTAACTACTTCCACAAATAGTTGTTTGATCTCTTGGTCTGACGGAGCCGATAACGTCAATTGTTACAATTCCAGGTAGCTAACAACTAATTTTCATATAAAATCTTTACAGAATTGAAGGCTTCATAAGTTTTATCATGAACAATGATGTTTCCAATTATGCTGAATATAGTTAGTCTTTCACCAGTTGGCAAATGATTCACAATAGTCAATCATAATGTGCTCACTGTGTGATTAAAATTTTTCAACTAAAATGGAAGCTTAATGAATTTCTTTGGAAAGGAATGAATATATGGATGTGATTCAACCGTTATTAGCAAGAATACTCAGCTCTGATGTCAAAAAAGTTGCAAATATTTTTTGGTTGTTTACTTGTGATTCTGATCCTGTGATTTTTATGTGTTAAGGGTGTTCTCCCAAGTGAATCAGCAGTAATATGGGCTGAGGTGAGCCAAGCTATTCTACATAAGTGCTGGGAGAAAGCGAGGGAAGCAAAGACCGTGGTCGAGGAGAAGCAGAGAGAGGCTGCAAAAGAAAGAAAGCTAAAAGATGAAAATTGGGTTCCTAAGCATTTTACGGTATCTCACAGCAAGGAAAATGGATGGGAATGCTTACCAAATGTCAAGTTGGTTCCCCCAGCTCCAATTGTTGTTACTCCCTGATCATCTGGAAATACTGTGTTAATACACAATAGTAGCTTGCAGCTTTGCAGTAGCTAGTAGCTAGTGGCTCGTAGTCATTGTTCAAATGGGTCATTAATTTAGCAATACAGCAAAATCATCGAGAAAGTTAAGACTCATAAAATTCGTTGCGAAAAATGGCAACACAGTCCTGGGGATCCCAAATGCGGCAGGAGCAGTGCAAAACAAAAAAGTGATAATTTTATTCAGCCAGAACTGCTCAAAAGAGAGGAAGATGAATTTCTTGATGGAGAAGTTGACGACCACGTACTTTAAATTTCATGTTTAAGTGATGTATATCAACTTTGAATTATATGAAATTCTAAATACCGTAAGTCAAGAACAAGTAATCATATTAGCTTATCTGATTCCCCAAATTTTAAGCGTTCTTTCTAAAAGTTTGAAATGGTTGACGAGAGAATTGTTTTTATCTCATTTGTCCATTCGATGAAGTTTTCGAGTAGAGGACGCTGGACTGCAATTTTGTGATAACAATATTTGTTACACCCAAGCTTGACATAGCCATCCCATGGGGAACCATTGTATCTATAAGTAATGCTATGTAGCAACACGTGTTTAGCAAGCATTATGCTTGTGTTTATTGAAGTTACCTGACAAGTTACTACAACCTCTAGAAGAATGGTCGTTCAAGAAGAGACATCAGGTGTGCCCTTCAGCATCATTGAGCTGATCTCCAATTGGGGTCCTTTGAAGTACCTAAATAAATGATCTCGGATTTAGAATTACTTAGAAGCTCAATACATACATATTTAGTATTTACTTAGCTCAACGGATCATACAACTTGATCCACTCACTTAACACTCGAGTAGATGATCATGTACCCAAAAATCTAATAATTTGACATTTTTACCCAAGCCATGCAGACTGCAATTACAAGTTGGTTTAGAGTATGATATGTAGTCATTCTGGCACCACAATATAATGATAGGTCCCATAAAATGTAAAAATATTTGATGTGTAGATATGCTCAACACAAGTTGTACCTAACATTACTCCTATTCTTTGATTTGGGGGAAAGTCCCTGNAAGTTGGTTTAGAGTATGATATGTAGTCATTCTGGCACCACAATATAATGATAGGTCCCATAAAATGTAAAAATATTTGATGTGTAGATATGCTCAACACAAGTTGTACCTAACATTACTCCTATTCTTTGATTTGGGGGAAAGTCCCTGATGATTGAGGCACACTACTCGTACCTTGTATGTTGTTTTGAGCTGAAAAGCTCTTATTTAAAAAATGAAGTTTACGGCCCTGTTCGTTAGAGATTAAAATCCAATTAATATTGAAAATATAGCCGTTATTGAGTCTCACTCGTCTAATAAAAGTCAACAATAACGGTTAGTTTTTCAATTTTAATCCAATTTTAGTCTCTACCATCAATAAAATAAATTATTTTGAAATATTATGTTACATTTGTAACATACCATTTTAGAATTTTTTTTTTGTTTTGAAGATGAAACAATTTCTTATTTGAAAATGATTTGTCTATATAAATACAAGATCTAACTAACTATTATAGTTGTATGATAACTAACATCTAATCTCTACAAGTAACTAACTAATATCTATACAATTGGCGCCAAAATAATGAGACAAGTTGCAGTTGAGATTGTTCTATTAATTATGGACAGCTGGAGCTAGCAGCATGACAAGCTCTAAAACTCCCCCTCAAGATGGACTATGTAAATCAAGAATAGCCATCTTGGACATGAGGGGAAAGACGAGGGACGATGGCAAAGGTTTGATGAAAATATTAGCCAATTGGGGTCGAGTGCGAACAGATAAGAGCTTGATAAAACCTCATTGACTTTATCTTGAATAAAATGACAGTCGATCTCTATGTGCTCCGTTCGTCCATGGAAGATTGTATTAGCTGGAGAGAAGTCCTGACCTGCAAATTAAGAAGAAGCTGATGAATCCAGACAATCTCACAAGCGGAGAATGCAAGGTATGATATTCAGCCTCTGCAGAAGATCTGAAGACTGCTTGCTTCATAGACTTCCAAAAAATTAACGAGGTAGAAAAATACAAAAACCAGTGACTAATCTCCTTGAATCAAGACACAAACCCCAATCAGCATCAAAGAAAGCTCAAATCTGAAAAGAATAAGAGGCATCAAACAACAAACCTTGACCAAGAGCTGCCCTGAGATGTAGAGATAATGAGCAGCATCTAAATGAGGTTGACGAGGTTGAGAAACAAACTGACTTAGTTTGTGAACAGCAAAGGTAATATCTGTCGAGAAATAGTTAGATAGAGTAGGCGGCCAAAAAGTCTACGATATAAGGATGCATCATTAAAAAGTTCTCCTTCAAATGAACTGAGATGAGCCTTAGGAACCATTGGTAATTAGGATTAGGGATGGGAAAAAAGCTCGGCGGCTCGGGCTCAGCCCGGAAAGAGCTGGGCCAGGTTACACGGAGCCGAGGCCCATTTTGGGGCATCAGCTCGAGCTCGTGCTCGTGCCGACTCGTGTGGCTCGTCGGCCCGTACGAACCAAAATATGAAAAAAATAAAATAATAATTGAAAAGGCAACTACAGCTGCTTGCATGCACTAAAATTTTTAAAATTTGAAGAAAAAAAAACGAGTCGTCTCGGCCTGCTAAAGCTCGGGCCGAGCCTCATTTTTTTGGCTGAGCTTTTGCTCGGCTCGGCTTGAGCCCAAAAAAGCTTCGCCTTGTTTTGTTCGAGCTGAGCTCGAGCTACAGTTTCATCTCGTCGACATGGCTAATTGGGATGGTTTGCAAACCAAAAATCAAATATCTTCAAGGAGTTGCAAAGTATAGTGCCTTTGTGTGATCTAGCTATCTCCTAGCCAAGAAAGTACTTCAACTTTCCAAAATCTTTCAACTTTAATTGACTATGTAAGAAGGCTTTTAATTAATCAATTACTTTAGTATATGATCCTGTGATGATTATGTCATCGACATAAACCAACAAGGCAATAAAAGAGGACCAGTCCCTCTTGTGAACAATGAATAATCTGATTTAGACTGTTGAAAACCATGCATTAAAAGAGCTTGCGAAAACTTGGAAAACTATTTCCTAGAAGTTTGTTTAAGACCATAGATAGATTTATGAAGTTTGCATATCGGTTCTCCCCTCCCTCCTGAGGACCACCAGTACACTGCTTAGGATAACCTACATGTAGATCCATGTAAATTTCCTCAAAGAGATCACCATTAAGAAAGGCATTGTTTACATCCAATTGAAAAAGATGCCATTTCTTAACAGTAACAACATCAAGAAGAGTTTTGACAGTAATCAATTTTGCAACTGGAAAGAAAGTTTCAAAGAAATCCAATCCTTCTGGTTGAGTGTAGCTTTTTGCTACTAATCAAGCTTTATACTTATCTATGCTGTCATCGGATTTAAATTTGATTTTATATACCCACCTGCAACCTATGGAATGCTTATCCTTAGGCAAAGTAGTAATAGACCAGTGTTGTTAGCTTCCATGGCAGCTAATTCATCAGCCATAGCCTTTTTCCAGTGACCATACTTCCCTGCTTGGTGATAAAATTGAGGCTTAAAGATGGAAGATATATTGAAGAGAAGAGAGTTATGTGAAGAAGAGAAAGCTTTGTAAGACAAGGATTTCCATAAATGGTATAAAGAATTATGCTGAGGAGAAGAAGTGTTGGCTAATAGATTGCAATAAAAGTCAAGAAGGTAAAAAGGAGCTTTGCATATTTGGCTGTCTCTTCTAGGAATAGGTGAAAGAGAGAGAACAGAATTTGATCCCTAAGACAAGTAATGTCTGGTCTATAAATGGGGGAAGAATCAGTGGCATTATGGAGATCATCATGACTGATATCAAATGAGGAACTTGTATGAAGATGATCAGAGGTAAGTCATGAAAAATATTTTGTTAAAGAATATTAGGAAAAGGATCAATGATGTCAGTGGAAGAAGTAATAGGTTGAAAGGAAAAGATATGTTCATGGAAAGATTGAATTACCCCTTCAACACTGAAGAAATTTGTGAATTTAAGTTCTTGAGCATTGTCAGATCTAAAACTTTTAATCACTTTATGAGTTGAGTTTCTATGAGGGTAAAGAATTTGGGAATAATTACCTACTCCATTTTCAAATTCCAACCATTATTTCCAATAGAAGAAAGTATTTGCAGCTATATATTAGCATAAAAATTACTACTTGAAGTAAGATATTCAATAAATTGGATTAATAGCAGAAACTCCTCCAGAAATGCTTCCATTTGCAATATATCTCATACCTATTTGAAGTCGCAAAAAACGCTCATATTTGAAATATTTTGTGCCAAAAAAAACCCCTGCCATCAAATTTACTGTTGAAAACAATAAAAATGTCAAAAGAAAACAATTGCGATTTTAGTATCCAAACTTTTTAGTCTTTTACAAATTATACCCATTTTTTTATGTACCACTTACAATCTCAAACCTTTAAAACTTTATCTCCCTCCCCATCTCACTTCATCTTCTTTCCCAAAATTTTATTATTTTATTTAATCCCTTTAAAAATCCTCCTAAATCCCTCACTCCAAATTCATCATTTCTTCTTCTCATTCCAAATAGGGATATTTGGGGTCAGGGATTTAGGAGTTAAGAAATGTGCTTTTGACTACCAATTCGAAGTTTCTTACAGAGATATTAATTAGCTCGAGCGTTTTTGTTTTTTTTCTATTTGTATGTACGCTCGACATAGAAATAGTTATAATGTATATCTTTTTCTTTTGTCTTTTCAGTTCATTCTACCGAGTTTACTTAAAGTTTAATCTAGAAATTAATGGGCGACATTATTCTTTCTCTCTCACCACTTTTAGGTGTACGTTCATCCACCGTGTATGTGTTCTAAATTTATTTTAATTTCAATATAAAATAGTTAAACTGCACTTATTTGAACGCATATGAATATTGTCTCTTTTAAATTCTATATATGAGTGTATTGATTATGATTTTTCATTGTTATTGAGAAGAAGAAATGATGAATTTGGGATAAGAGATTTTGGAAGGAATTAAGCCCCTATTTGATACACATTAATTTTTTCATTTTCATTATTCTACTCATTTTCAACCACACATTCTTCAATAAAATAATATTTTCCATCACATCAATAACTTTTTTTTTTTCATCCACACATTCTTCATCAATCTACTATTCCAGAATACATTCTTCCAAAAGAATATGACTCAAATACACCCTAAATAAAATAATAAAGTTTTTGAGAAGAATCGCCCATGTTTGGTACACATTAAAATCTTCATTCTCATTCTTCTACTCATTTTTAACCGTATATTTTT
>CAIGRR010282512.1:0-11351 GCA_903798365.1 Fraxinus sp. 1973-6204 | reverse complement strand
GTTTTTCATTTAAAACATAACTTGAGAACGATTTTCTATTTATTTTGTAACTCCAAAACGTCAGAATTAACGCTGCTGTGTAATGGTAGGAGTTATGGCTGCATTAAGAGGCAAAGGCTCCTCATTGCCTATACATATTGAACAATCTCTTCAGTTCAAACACACCACAACAAGCACGAAAACTCTCTGCTTTTGTTCGAATTCCCATCTTCTTCCAGTCACTTGGTGATTCCGTTCCGACACTCTCTTTCACTTCGACTGCTCAAACTGCAGTTTACTGCCGCTGTATCTTAGGAAGCAAGCGCTCGAGTTACTTCGATGAGGGGGTGAATATTGCTTTAAGGACACTGTGTTGAACACAGGCCCCGGCTCCAAAGACGTCAATTTTATTTTGTCAACTGCAATATTTTATTTTCAGTTCACTGCAATTATTTTTTACTTCTTCTAATTCAGTACTCTAACAAGTCTACTTACAGCACATGTGCAGCAATCAGTGTGAAAAATCGTTTGCTTTTAGCTTTTTACTCTGTCAGACTGTCAGGTAGACTTCCAATGGAAGGAAGAGAAATAAGAAAATTACAACAGTGTTTCCACAGTTGAAGGCTGTTGTTTATAAAATCGAGTATCGTATTATTTGTTTCTATCTATGAATAGTTTGAATATACTTCAAAGGTAATTTGTAATCGAAACTGCAATAAACGTGCAATAAACGTTCGTATAAGAACACTCCTTACCTGCATTTATATTTATACACACGGTCATATTCGTAAGAAATTGTCCAAAGACGCAAAATGCAGATAATGAAGAATGGAAGAGAGTACTGCTCTTTCTTCTGTATATCTTTGGAAGTGAAGTTGTCCATGGGCGAAAAATGGACTCCTTGCACTTCTTTTCGCCCTCATGCTCGTGGTGCAGCTAGATTGTCTAGGTCCACATTTTCACTCTTGTCTGAATTTGTATGCATCACCCGGGGAAGATTAGATCTAGCACGAATTCGTCACATTTGGGTGTAGACCTGTACATACAGAATGAGTTCTTCGTTACTTGTATGGATTCCTTTTTTTAATTATTATTATTATTATTATTATTTTTTTTTTTTTGTTTCTCATATTTTTTTCTTATAATTTTAAATACAAGTAATAATGGGTTTTCCATTTGGACATACGAGTTTTTAAATATTAGTGATGGGCTCCATTTTAGTACTCGTTTTGTTTTGCTCAGCCTAAAATCATATTTTTAGTTATATTTTGATAAAAATTGATGAGATACATTATTGCAAAGTTGATAAAAGTTGTTGATACCTCATTCAAGAAATATGTGAATAAAATTAATTACTGATTTTGACTTAAATTTATAAATGTTTAGCTAACTCAAACTGGATTAATTGGAAACGAATGATTGTTCATTTTAACTTTGAAGGTGATGGTATCATAATATTATATTGAGAATTGTACCCTCTAGTATTATCGATGTGCAATACGATAGCAATAGCATACATAAATAAGTAAATGAAGAAAATAAATGGTTTGAAAAATCAGCAACATGAAGTGAAAGAATTAGACTAGTATAAAGTCTTCAAGTTTCATTTTATATATTTCCTTGTTTACGGATTTAAGTAAATTCCGGCAAAATACAATGATCTCTTGCCATATAATTTCTTGCAGGATTGAAGCAAGTATAGTACCTATCTTTGTGTTCCCATTTCGGGTTAAGCTTAATAATTCAACATACATAGTATATGTTTTAAGAGTCGTGCCATGTCGCTTTTCCATACGTAGCTAATAACTTTATTGCAATTTTGGCACGTGACGTTTTCTTTGGACATGTGTGCAGGCAACATCCATAGTAATCATGTAAGCTGCATGAGGGAGGAGATGTTTCTAAACGGAAATACAATGGTAAGCATATAAATATAGCTAATGGTTGGTATACAGAAATTAGGCATTATAATTGAGAATATTATGGGTTTACCTGGTAACAAGTTAGTAGCAAGTATGATCATAGTTGTATTATTAGTAGCAATCTCGTGCGGGCACGTCTTTGGGGACGAGGACAGAGCCTTGATCGTGGACGAAAAGACTCGTTATCCTCAGCCTAAGAAGTGTGCGCCAAACCAGCAGTGCCTGGTGAGTTGTGGGAGTGATGTATTGGCCTGCTGCATTGAGTGTTTAATGAAAGATGCAGTACCCTGCTTTATAGATTGTGGCATAACTAACATCGGCCGCATGAGCGACTGCGTCAGGAAAAAACTCCCCCCACCATTATTTGCCGAAATACCTGTCAGAAAAAAACTCGTTCCCCCATTAACTGCTGAAATACCTGCTAATAATCACCCATGAAAATACATTGGTCTCTTACTCGTGTAAAGGAACTATTTCTTGGCAACACCGAATGGTCTAACATATCACTAGGAAGATCGGGATCTTTACAAGAGATTTTATAAAGCTTTCGTCTCATAACATTTTTAATATTTTATATTGGAATAATTCAAGTTCAAGTTGTATTAATATGGCTTGTTTAACTAACAATTCAAAAATATTAATTCAAAAATGACGTTCATCTTCATCCCATTGCATCAAAGTGTTACTAAATCTTAAATGAATTATTGAGCAGTAAAATTCCACACATTCCCAGAAATCCGAAAATGAAACCAAGTGCGATACTAATGTAAAATTCTTCACTGATAAGCTGGTCGTCCTCTTGATCTTGAGGAACTTCATCAATTGGGCATGTTTTTGTAAGTGGAGGGCCACAAAGGCCAGAATTTCCCGTGTAAGCTGAAGCGTCGAAAGTTTGTAAATGATTCCTCCATGGAATCCTGCCTGACAAGTTGTTATACGACAAGTCTAACACTCCAAGCCCGTCCAATTGAGAAAGTCCGATAGGAATCTCACCGGAAAGGTGGTTTCTTGATAAATCAAGAAAATTTAAAGACTTCAATTGTCCGACCTTTGGAGGAATGAATCCGCTTAGGTCGTTTCTTGAAAGGTTCAACCCAACTAGACTTACAATACTCATAATTTCAGAAGGAATTTCACCTTCTAAATTATTGCTAGAAAGATCAATGATTTTCACAAGATCAAGAGTTCTCATGTACTTTGCCTCTTTCCCTTTCCATATTATATTTGCACTCTCAAAGGGAAGAGAAATTATAGGAACATAAAATGGTTGTGAGTTAGAATCGGTTTCTTGGATCATAGCAGTGAGATTGTTTAGGCATTTTGGTATAGCACCAGAAATATTGTTCAAAGAAAAGTCTTATCACTTGTATATATATGTGCTAAACTACACAAGCTTGGAGGAATAGTTCCAAAGAACTCGTTGGACCGTAGACTTAGAAGGACCAAATCTGGAAAACAATCTCCTACCCACGTTGGTATTTTACCAGACAGCTTATTTATTGAAAGATCAATGAAACGTAAAGATGTACAATCCCTCTATGATTTTGGAATTTCTCCAGTAAAACTGTTATTCTGTAAATGCACCGAATGAGAGATATTTAACGAAGGGATATTACCATGGAAATAATTATGTGCCAAACTAAGAAAAATCAAGTTTGATTGATTTGCAAAACAATCGCAAGATAAATGATATAAAGATACTTAGAAGCATTGATCATGTGAGGTGATGGAGGATTGACTGCTGGTAACCAACATCTTGCCAAGTATAGCACTTCAAGTGAACTTAGTTTAGTTATTGATTCCAGCCAATTGGTTGCCTCTGTGGGGTTAACATAACTCAGGTCAAGGCTTCTTAATGACTGAAATTGAGAAAGCCAATCGAGGTTTGTGCTAGTTATCAGCCCATTATCTGAGTGAACAGCAAGCATTTGCAATTCAGAAAGGTTGCCAAAATGATATGGGATTGGCCCGCTAAAATTAGAATGGGAAAGATCAAGACGTTGTAATCTGTGTAGGGAGCCAATAATGTTGGAATTCGGCCGAAATTGAAATTGTTGTAATCTGTGTAGGGGCTAATATTACCTCTTAGCAGCATAGGACCATCAACTGAGCCATGAAGATCAACCTTAACTACGTTATTAGTTTCATTTTGACAATGGACGCCTCTCCATTGGCAACAATCCTTCTTACCTTCAGTCGCTCCACAAGAAGAGAGTAGGCCATATTCACCGACAAGCTAGTCTTTGAACTTGAGAAGAGCTTCTCTCTCTGTATCTAAGCACCTGATTCTACCAGCAGTCAAGGATACATTACCTTGATCTTAGGAGACTAATTGTACGGTTTTCTTATTTCCATTTTTACTGTAATTACCATTTATAACTTCACTCTGTAACTATATATAAACGATGTACTCACAATTATTAAAGTGTGGTGAATTCAAACTCTTTCATGGTATCAGAGCTTTGCTTGGATTAACCTCCATAGATCCATTCGTTTCAATGGCTTCCGAAAACACCTCATCCACCCTTCTTCCATTCAATACCATGATTCACATGGTAACCATAAAACTATCACCGTCCAATTACCTCCTATGGAAGAGACAGCTTCTCCCTCGACTGGAAAGTCAAGACGTACTCGGCCATGTGGATGGCACTCTACAGCCACCCCCACTTTTTGATCCTGAAGGCTCTAAGACGCCAAACGTCAAACATCTGGCGTGGAAGAACACGGACCAGCTTCTCTTGAGTCTCCTTCTCTCCTCTCTCACCGAAGAGGCCATGGCCGAAGTTGTGGGCCTCTCCACCTCACGTGAAGTTTGGTTAACACTTGAAAACACCTTCAGTCATCGATCAAAAGCCAGAGAAATTCGTCTCAAGGACGACCTCCAATTGATGAAACGTAGGACTCGATCGGTACCTGAATATGCAAGATCGTTCAAAGCCATTTGCGATCAACTTCATGCCATTGGAAAACTCATTGACGACACTGATAAATCTTACTGGTTCCTCCGAGGATTAGGTTCGGAATTCACGAGTTTCTCCACCGCCCAAATGGCCCAAACGCCTCTGCCCTCCTTCTCCGATTTGGTCTCCAAGGCCAAAAGTTTCGAGATCTTCCAGCAATCTCTTGAATCCCATGGTCCTCCTATTGCCACCTTTATAGCCACCAATCATGGCCCCAATCGCCCAATTTTCAGGCACTGAAACCGCCAACAATAGGGACGCAACTTCACTTCCACCTGCGGTAATGGGCGTCCCAATTTCAGGCAGGGACGTCGTCCACCACGTTGTCAAATTTGTCGACAAGAAGGCCACTATGCCAACAAGTGCAACCAACGATATGAACGGGGAGGAAGCAGAGACAATGCGGGTAATACAGCCCACCTAGCAGAGGCTTTTAATGCCTTATGTTCTGTTAATGGGCCCGAGCCCAGTGATTGGTACCTGGACACAGGAGCATCGGTCCACATGACACCAAATCCCTCCCAATTGGATCAGGCCATTAATTATATGGGTAAGGACCAAATAATTGTAGGGAATGGTGCTTCCCTACCCATTACCCACACTAGTACCATCTCTCCTATCCCAACACTTGACTTATTAGATGTTTTAGTCGTTCCTCGTCTAACAAAAAATATCTTGTCCATTAGTAAATTAACATCCAATTTCCCTTTTTCTATTACATTTACTAATAATCATTTTTCTATCCAGAATCGTCAAACGGTAAAGGTGGTGGCAACCGATAAGAGAGATGGTGGCTTATATGCGCTGGAGCGCGGACACTCCGCTTTTATTTTTCCTTCTTAAAAATAAAACTTTACATGCCTCGTATGACTTATGGCATGCTCGTCTTGGTCATGTAAACCATTCTATTGTTTCCTCTTTAAATAAAAACGGTCATCTTTATCTTACCTCTTTATTACCTTCTCCTGCATTATGTGACACGTGTCAAATTGCAAAGAATCATCGCTTGCCCTATTCTGGTAATGATCGTCGATCGTATAATGTGTTGCATTTTATTCATTGCGATATTTGGGGTCCTTCCCCTGTCAAGTCAAATTCGGGATTCACTTACTATGTACTATTCATTGATGATTATTCCATTTTCACTTGGCTTTATCCTATGAAATTAAAATCTGAATTTTTTGATATCTTTATTCACTTTCAAAAACTTGTGGAAAATCAACACTCCACACGTATCAAAAATTTTCAAAGTGATGGTGGTGCCGAGTTTACAAGCAATCGTTTCAAAGCACATCTTAGTACCTCGAGTATTCACCATCAACTCTCTTGCTCGTATACACTCACTCAGAATGGGCATGCTGAAAGAAAACACCGACATGTGACTGAGATGGGACTGGCACTCCTCTACCATTCCCACATTTCTCCCCGTTTTTGGGTTGACGCCTTCAGCACTGCAGCCTACATCATCAACCGTTTGCCCACACCGCTTCTTGAAGGTATATCCCCTTTTCAGCTTCTTTATGGTTCATCACCGAACTATGAGAATTTTCATCCTTTTGGTTGTCGTGTTTATCCATGTTTGCATGATCATATGTCCCACAAATTTTCTCCTCGCAGCGTCCCTTGCATTTTTTTAGGATACAATCCTTCTTATAAAGGATTTCGCTGCCTTGACCCCACTACGTCCAGGATTTATATCACCCGAAATGCCCAGTTTGATGAACACCAATTTCCCTCTAGAGCTAGCTCTCAGGCCCAGCCTATCTCCTCACTCCACATTTCAAATTTTCTTGAACCAATCCTACCTCAACCCGACCCACCCTCACTGTCTCCTTTGCATCATTCTCCGCATATTACTTCATCCAGGTCTAACCCATATGTTATTTGTACTGATCCAGTAGATAAGTCTTTGAAGGTTACTGATTCTTCTGTAGGTCCCTCTTCACCTTCTCAGGAGCCCCAACCACCTTCTGTTGAATCTGATGTTACTCCACTTCTCACTCCTCCCACTCCAGCTCCAGCTCCTCATATGGGTTTTCATCCCATGGTCACACGAGCTAAAGCTGGCATTTTCAAAACTCGCCATCCAGTGCATCTTAGTATTTTGGGATCCTCTAGACTGCTCACTGCTCTTCTTGCCTCCACTGAGCCTAAAGGATTCAAATCTGCTACTAAGAATCCTACATGGCTTGCTGCCATGGATGAAGAAGTTCAAGCTCTACAACATAATCGTACTTGGGTTTTGGTCCCTAGACTGACTAATACCAACATTGTCGATTCCAGATGGGTGTTTCAGACCAAATTTTTGCCTGACAGATCCATTGAGCGCCTCAAGGCTCGACTTGTAGCCAAAGGCTATACTGAAGTACCTGGTATTGACTACACTAACACTTTCGATCCTGTTGTCAAAGCTACTACTGTTCGCATTGTGCTTTCTATTGTTGTTACAAACAGATGGCCTCTTAGCCAACTTGATGTGAAAAATGCATTTCTCAATGGCACTCTTACTGAAAATGTCTATATGGAACAACCCCCTAGGTACATTGATCCTCGATACCCGAATCATGTTTGCAAACTGAAGAAAGCTCTCTACGGCCTCAAACGAGCCCCTCGTGCTTGGTTTCAGCGCTTCAGTTCCTTTCTTCTTACTCTTGGGTTCTCTTGTAGCTGTGCAGACACCTCTCTCTTCATCTTTCATCAGCAGTCTGACATTATTTATCTACTTTTGTATGTTGATGATATCATCCTCACTGGCAACAACTCTTCTCTTCTTGATCGCTTCGCTCACAAGCTCAATTCTAAGTTTGTCACCAAAGATTTGGGCTCCTCATCTACTTTCTTGGTCTGGAAGCTACTTACACTTCTGATGGTCTCTTTCTTAGTCAGCTTAAATATGCCCGGGATATTCTGACTCGAGCACAGTTACTTGACAGCAAGCCGATTAACACTCCTATGGTCGTCTCTCGACATCTGACTAGTGGTAGATCTACTTTCTCAGACCCCACTCTATACAGATCCCTAGTTGGTGCTCTTCAGTACTTAACCATTACTCGCCCTAACATAGCTCATGCTGTTAACTCTGTCAGCCAATTCCTACATGCTCCTACTATATATCACTTTCTTGCTGTCAAGCGCATTTTACGCTATGTTAAGGAAACACTTCACTTTGGTCTTTCTTTTCGCCCTTCTGCTATCTCCGATGCCCTCATTGCTTACTCTGACGCTGATTGGGCTGGTTGTCCCGACACTCATCGCTCCACCTCTGGCTACTCTATTTATCTTGGTGATAATCTGGTTTCTTGGAGTGCTAAGAAACAACCTACTATTTCTCATTCTAGCTGTGAGTCCGAGTATCGCGCCCTTGCTACTACTGCAGCTGAACTCTTTTAGCTCACTCATCTACTTCATGATCTCAAGGTTTCCATCTCACAGAAGCCTATTCTCTTATGTGACAACAAAAGTGCAATCTTCCTGAGTTCCAATCCCGTTTCTCACAAACGGGCAAAGCATGTTGAGTTAGACTGCCATTTTCTTCGAGAACTTGTTGTTGCTGGCAAACTTCGCACCCAATATGTGCCATCTCATCTGCAAGTTGCCTACCTCTTCACCAAAAGTGTCTCTCGACCTCTATTTGAATCCTTTCGTACCAAGCTTCGTGTTCGTTCAAATCCGACGCTCAGCTTGAGGGGGGTGTCAAGGATACATTACCTTGATCTTAGGAGACTAATTGTACAGTTTTCTTATTTCCATTTTTACTGTAATTACCATTTATAACTTCACTCTGTAATTATATATAAACGATGTACTCACAATGATTAAAGTGTGGTGAATTCAAACTCTTTCACCAGCTTTCACTCCTGAAGAGTCTCCAAAAGCAATTCTCAAGCTAAGTAACACTATGATAACTAACAAATGGAGGTGTTGAATGAACTTTTCGCCGGCAACCATTTTGAGAACTAATGTAATATCAACCAAGGATATTTGCATATAGTCTTCACCACTTAATGCAGACTACTTATAGCATTAGTTGTAAAGATAAATTTCAAAACCATGGTTATTAATAAATGCCGTCTCAATCAGCCTCGATTTATGTCTAGGTTATTCAATAATATAGTCTGAATCTTCCTTGAAAATTTCCAAAAATAAATATACAAAAAGGAAGACTTGACTCCTGCCGGCCAGATTGAAGCAAACATAATTTCGTTTTAATTGGAATGAGTCAGTTCTTTCCCGGAGTAAGCATTAAAGTAGAAAAATACGACTGTGACGTGAAAAGAACCATTAAAATAGAAGAATACGTGAAAAAAGAAAATTTGGTTAATTAGATTTAATATAATATCGTGATTTCACAACACCAAATCGATATATTGTGTACATGATGCTAAACAAAATTGGAGGGTACAATAGACAAAATATATTCTTTTCTTAATTAATTAATAATGTTTCCATTATTGTGTAATTTATCTTACAAACAAGTTGTGAGTACAATAATTTTTATTTTTCATCTCTCTCGCACTCTCCAAAAGGACATTTTATGCAAAGACGGCAAAACGATTTGAATTTTTTTTATTGATGAAAATTATTGATAGTTTTTTACTTACAGTGAATATTTTGGTTAAATCACGCCTAACCGTTTCAACTTGGGTTGAGTTAGTCAATGTTCATATGTTTGAAATAAGTTTCATTTGTCTAATCTTTGTAGTCAACACAACCTAGTTTAGCAAAGTTCTAACCATTTTATTTTTGTACCTTACTTGCCCACATGTTTTGTAGAAATTTAAATTTAAATTTAATTCAACAATTAATTTTAATTACATATGTTATGAGATCTTCAACTTTTCAACCATACAATTCATCAAATTTTATCAAAATCAACTAAAATCTTAATTTAATCCTTATAAAACAAGGACTTGGTCATGAATGAATTAAAATTTCTACCGTCTAATAAATTACTTGACAATCCCCACAAAAATGCTCATATTAAGCTTTAGGGTATTTTGGTCAAGGAAGTTCAAGGATAAGAGTAAGATCATTCGAATTGGCAAAAGCTCGCAACACTTTTTGGCAAGTGAAATTAACTTATATTTGAACCACATTTTTAAAACTTGGTTTTAGTTTTAATCATATATTTCAAAAATCAATACTTTTTATCAACTTTTCAACCATACATTTCATCCACTTTTATCAAAATCAGCTAAAAATTTTCGTTCGGGCCAAAACTAACAAGATTTGTACACTACAAAACTAAATGTCTAAATGAGACAAGTTTGTTGTCATGCTTAACTTGTCTTACAAGTCTAATTTCACGGCGTGGAAGACCTGGCTTTGGACGTGGAGCTGGTGACTTGGTGCACCACCACCAAGTTAATGCTGCCCGTATATGTCCATTCTTTGAATTTGATTGTATTCTGCAAATTTATGGCCCAATTGTTGAAACGTCGAAGGTCATCGATCCTTTTTCCAGGTATGATTATCTTAGAGCCTAATGGTGCTGTTTTGGATCAAATAGTGCATACTGAGCACTTGAACCTGATAACAAAAAATATATATGAATTCTACCAACATAAACCTACCGTGCCTATTTCCTAAAACCCCATTCGTTTCTTGAAGGCTGAAACCAAATATGTTATTTTCCCTTGCTTTTATATTTAAACAATACAACTTAAAACAAGATTAATATTGTCCACCCTAGTTCACCAAATGTAACACAATTGGTCTAACAAACATAAATGCAATTATATAATCTCGTTGTATATAATGGCCCACAAGAAAGCAATAATATTACCAGTCCCTATTCCTCAACTTTTTGCATTTTCTTTTTGATTGGTTGAGTGGATATCTATGCGTAGCCCCTATTGCACGTATCATGTGGAAAATTCCTTTGAAAATCATCCAACAAATTAGTGGGCCCTACACTAATTAGAGAGTGTTGTAAAATTTACCGCCCTCTAAAGACGGTAAGTGTAGGGCTGTTCATTGTCCAATGTGAAAGCCAATGGCACGAAAGCTATCACTTTATGACTTGGAAAGAAATATGTGCAAATTTTCTGAGCTTTCATACCACGTTTCCATCTACCCAGAAAAGTGTACACCAGAGAACTTATAAGAAAAGAAAAATTAAAAATTCTATTTATTTTTGTGTAATGTACCATCTAGTAATTTAACTAGCTCCCGATAATATTCTTAGAAAATAAAATTTCATTTTATTGAACATTTGAGTAGATACAACTATTCTCTCATTGTTTCAGGTCAACCAACTTTTTATTTTCCATACGTATTTCTATTCAACCTTAATGTATCTGATCATCAAAGGTGGCCATGAGGGTGTGCGAGTTGAGCAACCGCATAGGCCTCATATTTGTAGGGGTACAAAAAAATTGTTGTGTGTGTGTTTAAAATATTAATTAATTTTATAATTTTAAATTTTAATTATTATGTTAAGTTAAAGGGCACAATATTTAAGAAAAATGAGTTAAAAGATAGACAA
>CAIGRR010282480.1:0-11838 GCA_903798365.1 Fraxinus sp. 1973-6204 | reverse complement strand
CCCGCCCCGTCAAAGGCGGGGCGGGGCGCGGGGCGGGGCGGGGGCGGGGTTTCGCGGGGCGGGGCGGGGCGGGGGTGCCCCGCCCCGTTGCCATCACTATATTTTATATGTATGTACATATTTTTCAGAGAATGGTCTACTAACCATTAGGATACTAGTGTGTGTTTTAAACGTGAAGGAGTCTCTGATTGTTATAACTCAATTTTCCCGACTTTTTCCAATTTCTTTTATTTATTAAGACTTTATTTTAACACTTTAAAGATGTCTAGGGCTTGTAAAATACATAAAAATTCATTCAATTACGTAAAAATGTTGAATCCAATTATTAGATTAAGAATAATAGAATCATAAATTTAGTGAAATGTTATAGCTCAGTATACGGGCAACGTACCGTACATCAAACGTCAATACCTTTCATCTTTTGGCATTTTTATCCTTATTTTCATCTTTCATTGTGTAAAAGGTTATTTTCATGTATTTTCTCAATTAAAAATTATGAAATGATAAATATACCATTCTATTTAAATAAAATAAAAATAAAAAGAAAAAGTTAATTGTAATCATACTTCCAAATTTTTTTAAATAGTGCAAATGAGTTTCAAATAAATTATTAAATGATAATTAGTACATAATAACCATTTCTTTAATTGTTATTGAAGTGTTCATATCTTTCAATTTTTTTTTTTTTTTTGGTATTTTCACCTTTAATTGCACCTTTGATTGTGCAAACAATTATTTCCATCCATTTTTATCCAATTTCTCAATAATGTGAAATAATGAATATACCCTCCTATTTAAATATATATATTTTTTAAATTTCTAATTCTGTAATAGTTTATTTGAGACTCGTTTACAATTTTTATTTTTTTAAAATTTTTTAAATAAATTTAGTTGGGACTCATTTGCATTTTTTAAAAGATTTGAGACTGGTTGCAATTAATTCTTTAATTTTCTTTATTTAAATAGAATGATATATTCATCATTTCATAATTTATTTTTATTCAGAAATTAGATGACAATTGATAGAAATGATGGTTTGCAATATATATATGTGTGTGTGTGTGTGTATATATGTGTATATATACACATATATATATGTATATGTGTATATATATATATAGAGAGAGAGAGAGAGAGAGAAAGAGAGAGAGACGTTATTTCCAATAATAGTGAAAAGTGAGGACATTATGCGCTAATTACCATTTTAATATTTATTATTTGGGACTCGTTTCGGTTACAAAAGAATTGAAACTATGATTTCAATTAGTTTTTTTCCTTTTCCTTTTGTTTTATTCAAATAGAAGGGTATATTCGTTATTTTACAATTTTTAATTGAGAAAATGGATGGAAATGACCTCTTACGCAATAAAATGTGAAAATAAGGATAAAAATGCCAAAAAAAAAGAAAAAAAGAAATATAAGGACATTTTCTACAATAACGGTGTAAAGTGAAGACGTTAAGTACTAATTACCCATCCTAGTAACATTATTGATGGTATTGTCATCAACAAATGTTGACGAAGCATGATGTTCGGAAAAAATTCACAAACGTACGTGATCGTTGATAAGTAGTAAGTAAGAGTATCCTCCCACGAGGAATTAATGTAATTATAGTATATTAGTTTTTACCAAATTTGACGATCGTAACACGAGTTTGTTTTTTGTAATTATTCTAAATTAAACTATGAAAGTCGCAAAAGATTTGAGGTGGGGAGTGGGTGTTATCAAATGTGAGATGAATGTATTGGATTTCAGAATACACCTATTGGTGTTTAGTTCTAATTCTCGACTTATGTAAGTTGGCATGATTTATGTGTTCAAGACAAACAATAATCTATTAATAACTAATATTCTCTTTCAAGATATATCAAATCTATAATTAACGCGATTCAACCCGATTATATTCATAATCCGAATTCATATGCAAACTAATCATTCAATCACAGGATTGTCACACATTATTGCATACGACATAAACATTATTCCTAATATTTATTGTCCGTGTGTTCCAGAAACAGTGTTCTACCTACTGTAAGTTTTCCAACACTACGAATAAGCAATTAATCATCTTAATAGTGCGCAAACATTNACACATTATTGCATACGACATAAACATTATTCCTAATATTTATTGTCCGTGTGTTTAAATACACATTGTTCTACTTATTATGATTCTCTCAACACTACAAATAAGCAACTAGTTATGTAAATGAAGGCCAAACATTCAAACAACACAAGATTCATGCATATTTAGTCAAGAACACAAGAATTAACTAAAAAACATTGAGTCTTGAATTAAAAACTATAAATTCGTATGTTTCATCATTCATCCAGTACATTAAATTGTTTAGCTTAGCATTGCCATATGAAAATTACATAAAAGAAAGAGAAACGACACCACCAGAGGATAAGAAAATAGCAAGGAACTTGAAAACTTCAAAAATGTCTTGAAATCCGACCAAGAGATGAAATTACACTTCTTCAATGTAAAATTCTCTCTTTTCTTGCTCTACTATGATAAAATAGGCCTCCTTTTTGTTCTGGACGTCTTTCACAATTTATAGAATGCCAAAAAGATTGCATTAAATTGTTACCAAAATAAAATAAGGAAAATCGGATTTTTCCCCTTTCTGGTTTCGTTTAGAGCGACTTGGTCTCTCTTTGGTTTATCATGATAAACCAAAGTCTCACGAAATATTGAATAAATAAATCTCTTCCCTTATTTACATACAAGGTTGAATTCAAGTCATGTTACATATTTATAAAATTCTCCGACCCCTTGTGGCGCATAACTTTAAACTATCTCACTACTAAAAAACCAGGGAAATTACCAATGAAATCATTCGTTGCTATCACCTACGAAAAAAGTGACAGTTTCCGTTGATAAAGGCTAGTTCTACTCACATACGAATATTTCATTGGCGAAAGTGTATGTCAACCCCCTACAGATCTTCCCTACTCATGGTTTTTTTTTTTTATATGAAGTGTTATGTACACGAGTTGATCCCAGCTCGGTGAGGTTCATGGTTCATCGATCTCAAAGCCCTTACAAGGTCATGGCATCCAATGATAGAAAGTTGTATGCGCATTATGTGACTTTACTTTAGAAGGTTTAAATCTTTAAATGAAGTGGTTAAACAAATAATTATGATTTTGAGCTTAGTTCTATTATCCTATGTCCCTTTGACTATATCCACGAAGGCGGGAGAAATTTCTTTATGTTTTGTATCA
The DNA here is from genome assembly GCA_903798365.1 of Fraxinus sp. 1973-6204. Taxonomy (NCBI): domain Eukaryota; kingdom Viridiplantae; phylum Streptophyta; class Magnoliopsida; order Lamiales; family Oleaceae; genus Fraxinus; species Fraxinus sp. 1973-6204. Next base: position 8,607 of record CAIGRR010282480.1, on the reverse strand, counting down.
AAAAACAATTGCAGATTATTGTCCATAATATTTAAATCCTTGTTGAATGGGAAATGAATAATTTAGTATGTTCACATGATATGGATAATGGATGGCATTGTTGGGCAGCTAGGGGACTTGGTGTAGGAACATCGAAACATCTATCTTCTGCCAAACGTGGCCCATTTTTCAAATAAATTCATGTCAACTTTGCAAGAAATGGACTGTTCAAATTTAAAGTTGATGAAGACTGATATGACATGATGATATCAAATATTAATGTTTTTGGATATATGTAGATATCAAATTTAAAGTTGATGAAGACTTATTATAAGTTTAGTGTCTTACGATATATGTAGATAACATGTATGTTTCATCAACTTAAATTTTAATTTAAGCTTTGCCCAACATGTTCGAAATTCTATTAAACGAATTTCTATTTTTGAATATTTTATTGGGTTAATTTAAGCAACGGAGTTTGTTAAAATTTTCCAACTTGACATTATAATAGTTTTCTTACAATATTAGTCATTCACACTACATTAACGATCACTCATTAACATAAAATCATGCCCATCACCAATGTGACTCTATGATAGATCGTGATCGATATGAAATTCTCACAAACCATATTAATACTATTTTATTTAAATCAAAGTCACATCCTATCTTTGGTTGAGTCGTGCGCATTTCTCTCTCTTTGGGATAGCTTTCAATATTTTTGTCATAATTTTCTATCATGATATTCAATTGTGGTGATTCAAAATGCATTGGAAAATTAACTCAAAAGACTACAGTTCTTCTAGAGTATCATTTTTCCAATTCGAAGGGTCTCAGTCTGAGACTCAAAATTTGGAGCACGACTCTTTCGGCTAGTAATTGATGTGTGATAGTATTTTGACTATATTTCATCATTTGACTTCTTTTTTCATTCAACTGATACCTAACACTCTCAAATCTTTATCATGAAGTCCGTCATAATTTTTTAGTATTTTCATTTTAGTCCCCAAAATCTAAATCTCTTAAAATTGAGCCCCCTTCATTTTACCATTTTTCTCTAATTCATCATTTATGTCGATTTGTACCTAACAAACACAATACACATAGAATTAAGTCATAATTCATCCAAATAAATACTCTTAACTTAAAGGCCAAAATAAGTGTACAAAATACACTTATCACATGACAATGACCATCAATGGAATTGTTATTTAATAATTCAGCTTGTACCACCAATTTTTTTTTATTTAAATTAAATCACCAAAACCCATATTTTTTGCAATCATAAACGACGTCTTTGCCATTCACTAAAGCATCTTACGTGATTCCTAATAATATCACGAAGACATTACCGTCGATGATTGTTGATGAAGATGTTAGTGATCCTTAACAATACAACAGTAATTTTATCAGAATCGTCAATCGTTATTTCATCAGTGATCACCAACGGAATTTCCATGTCATTATTTCCTTTATTATTGTTTTTGAAAATGCCCATGGAAATTTTGCCTAAAGTCCTCAAATTGTTTGAGATGTCTATGATGTTGTAACAAATAAATCAAGAATGACGAAAAAGCGGAGTAGGATGCATCGCCTCCCTTATTGAGTAATAGGTAAGCTATGGAAGTCGCATAAAACTCGTCGAGACTTTTTGCTCTCAACATTCAAACTTGTTTCGAATTGCGAAGGCACACAAGTCTCATGTAGCATAATAAGATCTCTCCTGCACGAATGGAAAGCAATACTCTTTCTGCATTGTCAGTTATATGAATGTGGGCAACACAAGATAGTGGATAGAATTATGCTAGTTGTATACTCATGGCGTACAACCAGTTTGAGACCCTTTGAGGTGTCAAAATCAAGGTCATTTATTTAAATAAGTGTTATTAAAATAAAATTGTGTCATTTCATAGAGTGTAAATAAAGACATCAATCATGATGTAAGTGTAGCAAAACTGTAGTGAAGAACTATGTTTATGTAGGTATTATAATATACCAGTATCGGGAGGTAGGTATTATAAGATACCAGTATCGGGAGAGCTCCAAAGTGGGAGAGGAGAAAAGCGAGAAAAATGAGAGCTTGAACAATCATGGTTACTTTTAGGGTGTACTCTTGAACAGTATTTTTACAGTTTAAGGGGGAGCATATATTATACATATAGGACATGTAATTCCATACATTTCCTTGTTTGATCTTCATTATTTTTCTCTCTTCTTTTCAATCACACATTCTTTAATTAAATAATATTACACGTAAATCCAAAAAAAATCCTTATTTAACCACACATTTTACATCAATCAACTATTCCAAAGGAATAAAGCTAAGTGTACAACATTTGTTGACAATCATGTGATGTCAAAATCTTAGCATGTGATATAGAAAACAGTTTTTTTAAAATGGATGAATATGATGATATCAAATAGAATGTTATCAACTAATGTTGTACATATAGCATGGTTCATTCCAAAATGCATTCTTACAATAAAATAGAGCTCAAACACCTATTTGGACAATGCGTTAACTAATATAGTACTTTTATGCCTAAATTCTTTGTTCCCAAAATCTTGGACTCCATGCCAACCTTTTACCATAAATATTTTGCAAAATTTATTAACGTGCATGCATAATGTCCAATTTATATTATTAATTACATAAATTCACATGAAAACAATATTAACACCTAAGAAAAAAATTATGAAGTTTGATGTTGTTAAAGGTAACATCTTATATTATTTAGAAATGAAAACAATATTTAAAATGTAAGGCTTTTAGCTAATATATATTTTTACTAAAGTTTATTCTTTTAAGATGAAACTTAAGTGCTCAATATGGTATCATATTTCATAAAATTCAAATTATCAATTACAATATCTATAAAGAAATATCATTGTTATATATTGAAAATATAGAGATCTCGATAAGTTGTCGTTATGGGAAAACATATGAAATCGAAAATAAATAGTTATCGACAACATATAGCGCGCAACATCATGAACAAAAGTGGGGATGTTGAACCACAATACATTGAAGAAAGTCAGCTTAAAAATGACTAGCCGAAATAAAATGACGCAATCTAGGTAAAATTAAGCTTGCCGTAGAAACTAGAAGTTATTGTGACCTGCAGTCCAAATACATGGCAATGTAAAGCCAAAAAGTAAATGAGAAAAATGTAGTCAATAGATATAATGCGAAAATATTAACATAACGATTTTCACAGGCTTAAATGAATAGATAAATTATTCATATAGTCATAGTGAATGTAATCACAAGCCGATCTTATGTGGCAATACGTGAAATTTAATGTGCGTCCAATGAATGTGGTTAAATCAAATGGTTTGACTTGACTAATAATACTATGTATATAAATCCCTGAAAAATTTAATATGCTTGAAGCATATAGTTAAGTTTTCATAAATTTATTCGATCAAAATATATAGATAATTTGAAACTTGGACGTGCAATTTGATCGTCCTAGGGTATATATGTTGACAAGGGGTACAAGAATGACCCTATATTCCTGTGCATGTTTTTATAAAATCTAGATTTATTATCACTGTCGTTGATAAATATTTGTTGGAACTCTTGAAGAGCTTCTAAAGGCAAACGATTTATTAAAGAAATATTTGATGATGAAAGTTATTGAAAAATAAAACGTTATCTTAGCATGCAGATCGAGCATTTAACCAATTAAGTTTTTGTTCGTTAGTTAACTTATACAGAAAAAGTCTTAAAAATATTTTGAATGAAAAATTGACACCTCTATCTAATACCTAATATTTATTTGTTCACTTGAAGTAAAAAGTAAATAATTTCAGTCATCAAGATAATAATGGATAACATATTATCTAGAAGTACCTTATCTCAATGCAATAGATAAATTTCTTTACTTAGTTAATAGTTCATGATTCAGGACTAGTTCATTATGATGGTGCAGCGTATTATTTGATCCACATAAAGCTCATCAACTAGTTTATCCATGTAGTTGTCGTTACAGTTTATGTAGCAAACATGTTCACAATGACATTGTATATTACAACCCTTGAGAAGTTCGTGAACAAAATATATATATTTCAAGCATATGATATGAGTAAATACGTAATGTATCCTTTCTTTTTTCACCAAAGTTTTGTCCCATTGAATTTTCTTGACAAAATTTTTAATAAGACAAATTTCGTAATGTATTCAAAAGAATAATGTATTATTTTCCATTCACTAGATTTTTCAACAAGGTTGTTCCTAATTTAACGAGGCGTATTATTATCCATAATTTACAAGACATTTACGCTTAATATAATACTCTTGTATGTTACAAATTATATGAGACTTACGAAGAAAGAAACGAGAAGATTTATTTTTCATTGAACCATCATGATGACCAAAGTTACCAATGATCATAGATATCTTGTACAAAAATGATATTGCTTGGAGGTTATAATAAGACAACATGGAGTAGATTTCACCACATTATGATATTGAAGATATTGATACACAAGATATGGATGACCCGATACTTGAATTTGTTAGGTTTTTTTAACCCAAATTATGTTGGATTTTTGAGAAAATGTTTTTTTCCTTCTTTCCACGTGTTTTTATTGAGAAAATATTGTTTCCTTTATTTCACATAATTTTTTATTTTGTTTCTATCTTTGTGGCTGCCCACTAAATTTTTTTAGGTAGAAAATAAAAATTGTGTAAAAAAAAAAATCATGTGTAATTTTATTTATTTTTTTACGTATTAGCCCGGCCTGTAATCTGGCCAGCCCGTCCCAGTCCTCAGCCCACTGAATTTTCTTAGTTAGAAAAAAAATTGTTATGTAAAAAAAAATTCATATGTAATTTTATTTTTTTACGTATTAGCTCCGCCTGTAATCTGATCCTGAATTCATTCTTACTTTGTGGTATTTTTGGAATTTTGCACGCACCACCATAAATACTAGACTTTTTTCACAAGTTCCATATTACTGAAATATAGAATAATTGTGTGGGCATATTTATTGTATTTGATTTCTCCATATTAGTTAATTAAATAAAATACTTTGTTGCTCTGTCAATTAATTCTTTGCCTTTTATCTTGTTATTTGTTTGCAATCATATACTTCATATATTTGTCAAATATATTACATCGATTCATTTTATTTCCCAACAAGTGGTTAGAGCTATTGGTTGTAATTTGTTCGAGATTTTTTGTTATTGATGTCAGACGTGAAATATGAATTTTCACTATTGGATCGCAATACAAGATTTTTGTTGTTACAAGAGAAGACGCGAGTTGTACTCGCACGGATGGGTTTGGATGATACGTTACTAGAATTTGACAAAATACCCGCAACTTGGACAACGAAGGAAAAACAACGGAAGGATCAGAATAAACTTTCATAAATCTATCTTCATCTCTCTAACAATATTTTTTTATGACGTTTTGAAGGTGAAAACGGCAGTTGCGTTGTGGTTGAAATTGGAGAAATTGTGAATGACTAAAAGTCTAATAAGTAAATTGTATCTGAAGCAGATGTTGTATTCTTATCACATGGCAGAAGGCGGATCTTTGGAAGATCATCTGTTCATGTTCAATGAGATCGTTGCTAATTTGGAGACTTTAGAGGTAAAATATGATGAAGAAGATTTAGCCTTAATCCTTTTGTGTTCTTTGCCCGCTTCGTTTAGAGACACGATCTTATATAATCGTGATACTCTCACCATTGAAGATGCGTATGATGCTTTATTTTCAAAAGAGGGGATAAAGCATTTGGTTGGATTTGAGGCCAGAGATGAAGAAGGCCTTGTTGTTCATGGTGATCGGAAAAGGGTTAAGTCGAGGTCAGATTTTACTAATTAGGTTCGTTATTATTGCAAGAAAAAATGACACATTAAAATGGATTGCGACAAATTGCAGAACAAAGTTAATTTGACTGTAAATCATGATAAGCAATCAATTTTTTCAAAGAAAACCAACATAATTGAGAACTATTTGAGTAATGAGATATTTTGATGATTTCTAATATGGAATCCAAACCAAACGAGGAATGGATTTTGGATACAGCTTGTGCATTCTATATTGTCCTAATTGGGATTTGTTTAAAATATATGAAATGGTGATGCAGGGTATCATTGTCATCGGTAACAACGAACTTTGTCGAGTAGCTGGTATTAGTAAAGTCAGATTGAAACTGGTGGATGGAACATGTAGAAGACTTGATCACGTTTGACATATTCTAGATTTGAAGAAAAATCTCATTTCATTGAGTATTCTTAATTCAAAGGGATACACGTTCTCTGAAGAATGTGGAGTCTTGAGGGTTCGAAAGGATATTCGTATTGTATCGAATGAGCGGAAGAGGTCCCAATTATACATCTTACAAGGTCGAACAAAATTTGTGAAGAAAAGTCAGTACATATTTAGTACTGTAGTGGAGATTCAGTTTAATAGCATACCTTTGGGATTTTGTTTAACAGGGTGTGCTTTGACATTGTTTGATAATTTTTAATTTTTTTGTGAATTTTAGGGAACCCGGTGTTTGGGTTCATGTATTCATATTGGATACCCCAGAAGAGGAGTATTTTATGTTGAAAAAAGTTTTGTTCTAGTTGAAGAGTTCGAGTTTTACGTTGCAGTTAGATTTGTTTTTTAGGTAGAGAAATTTTGGAGCTTCATTCATTGCATCGGAATTTGTGTCAAGATGGAGATTATTGATTTTTTTTTTACCCAGATTAGGTTGAATTTTTTAGAAAATATTTTTTCCTTTTTTTTCCACGTATTTTTATTGGGAAAATATTGTCTCATTTATTTCACATGATTTTTTTATCTTGTTTCTATTTTTGTAGTATTTTTAGGGTTTTGTCATGCACCCTTATAAATACTAGACTCTTTTCACAAGTTTTGTATTACTGAAATATAGAATAATTGTGTAGGCACAATTATTGTATTTGTTTTCTCCATATTAGTCAATAGAATAAAATACTATGTTCATTTGCCAAGTAATTCCTTGCCTCTTATCTTGTTATTTGTTTGCAATCGTATACTTCATATCGTGTCACATATATTACCTCGATCCATTTTATTTTCCAGCTGAATTTTTATTTATTGATATCAAGAGAGTAGATGTACTATTTTTCCTATAGTCAGGTTTTATTCCATTCGATTTTCATGACAAGGTATTAATGAGGCGGCATTTGATTACTCCATTTTAAATTATATTATTTTTCCCTTCATTTGATATTTGCATCGCAGTGGATATATTTTATTAATAAGGCTTTTGAAAATACATATATTGTGTAAGTAGTAATCAAAGGGGAGGGTTATAAACTAATAATTATAAGTTTGACTCTTTAAATTGTTACCTCTACTCTCTAATCCTTATTCTTTCTCCTTCAATTTCATAACAATCTTGTTTTGGTAATTTTGCGATACTTATTTACTAATAAATTTAAAACTGTACCCTATATGTTCCATAAGCCCATGTTTGATACATATTCTTAAAAAAAAATCATTTTTTCAAAACTCATTTTCAACAATACATTCTTCAATAGAATAATATTACACGCAAATTCAAAAACTTTTCTTATTTTTTAACCTCCATTACCAATACAACAAAAATGGCCATTTGCAACACTAAAAAGACAACATTTGATGATAAATGTTACTAAAAGGGTCTTTTAGCAAATTTTAGTAAGTGAAAGTTGCCATTAGTTAAATAAATGAGTTTTGGCAATGTTTTTTAGAAAAATGTTGCGATAGACCCCTTTTTTCAACGTTTATTGAGTGTTGCGGAAGATTTTATTTTTCTTAAAGATAGTCTTTCACAACGTTCTGAAAACGTTGCCGTAGACCTTTCGCAACGTTTTTTGACAATCTTTAGCAACGTTTAAAAAACGTTGTGAAAAGCCTACGGCAACGTTTTTTAAACGTTGTCATATCTTTCTACTCTACGACTACACCTCGATTTGCAACACACGTCCAAACGTTGTCGTAGGCCTAGGGCAACGTTCTGCTTCTTGTAGTGTACATCACATCATAAAATGCTTTCTCTTCTTAATGATGTGCATCGAACACTTGTCTAATCTAACGCTTGTGGATTTTGTACTTGAATTGGGTCAACATTATAGTCCATTACTTTACTCGTGATTTATTGGTCCTGTTGAAGCCCAATCAGATATAGAAACGGAAAAATTAGCTAAATCCCTTCTTTTTAAGATTGGAATTCAAAAATAAGGGGCTAAAGTTTATAATTCAAAAACCAGGTGTTAAATATAATTATTAATAAATATTATAAAACTAAAAATTAATTTATATATATCCCACACCACCTCACTCCACCCAACCCCTAAATCACCCGATTATCTCCCTCTTCCCCCAATCCCTAAATCGCCTCCTCCTACTCCTCTTCCTCCTCCTCTCTTCCTTCTCTTCTCTCTACCACACAACGTCACCGGAGCAACGTATTGCAGCGAAGCAACGGACAGCAGCGAAGCAACGGACAGCAGCGAAGCAGCGCTCGCGCGCGACGTCGACTACAATGGCGTCCCATCTTCTCCGCCTGCTCTCCATCTCTGCGCTCATGATTGTTTGGCTCGATTACTGTCTGATGATCCTATAGAATGTCTAGTTACAGATTCTGCTTGGTATTTCA
>CAIGRR010282451.1:0-13323 GCA_903798365.1 Fraxinus sp. 1973-6204 | reverse complement strand
AGCGACACAATTTAAGTTATAAAATTTGTAATTTAAAATTCGGGTCGCTACACTAAAAAACCGTTACTTTATTCGCTGACATGACTAACAAAAATCTCACCAGCAAATGACGGTTGTTAAAAAAAAATTACAAGTACAACTCAATCAAACAATTATTTCATTATTCATCAAACTTACACTTGGTTAATGTTTACTCATCAAACTTTAAAATACTTCTCAGTTGTCACTCATCTTTGAGATATTGCACTACATCCGTCATATTTCATTCCCTCCGTTACTAATGTAACATATGAAAAATTCATGTAGCAAGTTAAATCATAAAAAAATTATAACTCAACTAAACCATTAACTCATCAAAATCACCATATGTGAAACAAGACTTTCACGGCTCTATAAACTTCCTTAAAACCCAAAGCTTCCCCAATTTCAACCCTAAAAAACTTCTTCACCTATCTGCTCAACGTCTCTATCATCCCAATCTTCCATTTTCTCAGGCGCATATCCAGCTATCTGAGGAAGAAAATGTCATCAAACTCCGACGATTGGTGTACGACTGGAATACCTATGGACCGTGTTCGTGTTTGTTGTTCTTCGTTCATCAATATGGTTGGAGTTCGATGACACTTCCTTCCTTAAATAGTTGGATACAAACCTACAAAAAATTGTTAGAGAAACGTCGAGTAGATTGTACAATTGGATGATATAACTTTATATGTAGTAGCTTCTCTCATCCTATTCAACAATCGGCTATGTCCAATCACACAATTTAGTTGCACGTAAGTAGGATGAGTGAATTGGGGGCTGAAATTATGGACGCTGATTGGGTTTTAAAGAAATTTATGTGGTTGTGAAAGTCACGTTTCACATATGATGGTTTTGGTGAGTTGATGATTTGACCGAGTTGTAATTTTTTTAACGATTGTATTTTGCCACATGAAATTTTCGTGCAATACATTAGCANGCTGATTGGGTTTTAAAGAAATTTATGTGGTTGTGAAAGTCACGTTTCACATATGATGGTTTTGGTGAGTTGATGATTTGACCGAGTTGTAATTTTTTTAACGATTGTATTTTGCCACATGAAATTTTCGTGCAATACATTAGCAACAAAGGGAACGAAATATGGCGGATAATGAATGTAGTGCAACAACTTAAAAATGAGTGATCATTGAGAAGTATTTTGAAGTTTGATGAGTAACTGTAATCAAGTATAAGTTGAATGAGTAATGAAACAATTGTTTGATTGAGTTGTAGCATATGTTTGACAGCCATTACTTATTTTTTTAAACATATATATATAACCCCGTTTAGTATACGTTAAAATTTTCATTTTTATTCTTCTACTCATTTTCAACTACACATTCTTCAATAAAATGATATTTTTCATTATATCAATAACATTTCCTTTTTTTTTTTCAACCACACATTCTCCATCAATCTACTATTCCATAATAATGTGGCTCAAACACACCCGTAATTTTTTTTAACGATCATAATTTGTCATGTTAAATTTTTGTTAGCCACATAAGCGAATAAAGTAACTGATTTTTTATGGTGATAGATGCAAACGAATAAAGTTCAGTAAGCACCTTGAAACACTTTTAAATTTTAATGAGTAATCAGTGACCATCATATAAGTTGAGTGCTGATTAAAACAATTAACTCAAACTGATGGGGCTATTAGAAAACCGGTAAAAACCCAAATGGCAGTATTCTTCATCGGCTCTCCTCCAAGTCTTTTGTCCATTGGATACTGGTAAAATCTTCTTTGTTGTTCGATTTAAATCGAAAATATATACCCAGAACCAATAAAGCCCGGACCGAACCGGAGAATAATGTACGGTGGTGCCGGAAAGTTGGGCCGTGGAGGCGGAGGAGGTGGCGGGGGCGGGAAGCGGAACAGCAACTCCAACTTTCACGCGCCGCCTACAAGTCGCCCCTCTGCCGCCCCCGGCGGCCGCCTCTCTGTAGGAGGAGGTGGCCGAGGCCGTGTCGCCACTACTTCCATGGGCTCTGGTCCGTCCACCGCTTCTGTGCAGGCGGATGAGACCTACAGCCTCGTCACGGGGAATCCTCTGAATTTTGCGATGATAATAAGATTGGTGCCGGACCTGGTGGAGGAGATCAAGCGCGTGGAGGCAGAGGGGGCCAACGTGCGGATCAAATTTGATGCCAATGCCAATAATAGCAACGGGAATGTGAGTCTTTGTATATAAATTTTAGTTCTTTTCTGTTAAACTTTTATGTTTTATCAATTGTTTTCTAATAAATAGGGCTTAAGGTTGAACTGAAATTCATTTACTTCTTTTAATGAGTGAGCTTTAGACTCGGGACTATCAGATTGCTTCTTGAAGTGAAAGCTTGGTTCTGCATATTATGTTCAATTGAACTAGTTTTTTTTTCTTATTATACGACCAGCAACCATTATTTTTAAACAGTAATCAATATATTTAAACAAATTCAATCATATCCGGCTTGTCGTTTGCAGTTGTTTTTGCATTGTGTCTAGCACGGAAAGCTTTCTGTCTGATTGTTGTAGGCAATTTTAAATCTATGTTACATTCTTGCAGTGTTCTGAATGGGAGAAATACAATTACGATAAGTACTGTTGCACAGGACTAACGTTAAACATTTCGTTGAAAATTGAAACTATTTTTTTATTTGAAATAAAACGGAACTGGCAATTAAAGATAATGCTGTTGCTCGAGTCTGCTTGAAATTCCGCCAATTCATGCAGTCCATAAATGTTCAGAATAATATATGTTGGACTTGTGGAGATTGATAATTGTGACAGAATGTTTAGACATGGATGGCATTTAATAGAATGGGAAACACGAGAAGTGTGTTCTCACACTCAGAATTCTGTTCATTTGAGGACATTATCCTACACCTTATTTCAACTAGGCATTGACCATCTTTGCAATATGGAGGTACATACAGAAGAATTCAGGCTGTGTTATTTGTTGGCTTGAATTGGTTCAGTCCATTGCTCGACTAGGCTAGGCTAAGCGATTGAGATTGCTTGTTAGTGGTTGATCAAATGGATAGATTCACCATCTGAAATTAGAAGTTCATTTGTCATGTAATGTGACGAGTGTATCCAGGGAATAGTTGCTTCAAAACAAATGATCAATCTAGAGATCACTTGGATTCTATCGGTGATGAGAATTTGGAATATCACATATAGACTCGTCTCCTCTCTCTCGTCTTCTTTGTTAATCATGCCCTCCCAGTTTTATACTTGTGAAATATTCTTCTTGGATGCCTGTTTTTGAAGAATTTTTTCTTTTAACTCTCGACTAGTTGATACTTGTATTAAATGTTATTATCTCACGGTACCTTTATTTGCAACAAGATTCTTTCGTATAGTTAATGTGGTATGCAATATAGTGTCAAGCGGAGTTTTTATTTTATTTTTTCGCCAGGCCATTAATGTGGGTGATAAGAACTTCAAATTCACATGGTCACGGGAAATGGGAGACCTTTGTGACATATATGAAGAACGTCAAAGTAGTGAAGATGGAAACAGCTTGCTTGTAGAATCAGGGGGCGCATGGCGCAAGCTGAATGTACAGCGTGTCTTGGATGAATCAACTAAAAATCATGTTAAAATGCGGTCACAAGAAGCTGAGCAAAAGCTCAAATCACGCAAGTATGCTGTATTTCCTGAATTTTTAATACATACATATACAGATCTTGACATATCTTTACTTCTTCTATCAACCTTATCAACTTGCTATTTTAGAACAATATACATTTTCCAAACAACATGAGTTGGTATATATTTCATTTACTTCATATGAATGATACTGCAATTTTACTGAATAAGAAGCTGAAATTTTCTGTTCTCTTATTGTGCAATATTAATATTTTTTAATTTATTTTTTCAATTTACTTGCACAAAATCATCGTGGGAAGGCTGACATAGATTGTGGGATCTTAAAAATATCTTGACCTTTTTGCATTTATTATCATTTTTATATTTTGATTAAGGCTTTTCTATTATCCAACAGGGCCATTGTTTTAGACCATCAAAACCCAACTATGAAGAATCAAATTAAGGCATTGGCTGCTGCTGAGTGTAAGTCTTTTCCTAGTGATGTGGATAATTTTGCTTCTGGTCAAATGCTAAATTAAATGTTCTGTTCCTTTGCATCAAAGTCTATGTATTGCGCCTTTTGAACTTTACCTGGTGGCAAGTATCTTGATGTCTCTATCCTAGAGCATGAAATTTATCTAGAGGTGGAAGGCTTATTAATTCCTACCTTTAATTAGTTCAACACCCAATTTTGTTTGTATAACTCGCTGTTTAGAACAAACTTAATAAATATGCGCACCTTGATTTCCTACACTTCTATGTGAGTGTGTGACAAGTCTTTTTTCAATGTGCATAATAATTTTAATCTTCCCTAAAGGAACTCTTTCAAGTTTGGAAACTGCAACAATGGCGAGTCTCTTTTCAATATGCATCATAACCTTAATCTTCCTTAAAAGAACTTCTTTCAAGTTTGGAAACTTCAACATCTTAATATTGGAGACAACCAGAGATTGCATGTTATATCTAAAAATATGAACATCTTCTAATTGAGAAAGAGAAGAAATTATCTCTTTAATATATGTCAGGTCTATGAGAAAGAAGCTTGCCATTTCGGCAATGAAGAAATGCACACTTGATATTTGTTGGCATTATCTGTGTGCTTTATTTGATATTAAGAAAATACTGCCTACATGTGAGTGTAACGTGGAACGTGGTTTGAGATATTGTCCGTCTTTTGTAGTTTTTCTAATTATCAGAATAATTACGAGATCGGGGACTTGTTTGCATAGAATTGCAAATTCTGAGTACAAATACTACGTAGATTTGGATTTGCTCAAAACTCATTGTAAATTATATTCCTCAAATATGATTTTCTAACCCTAAGCAGCTAACAAAATAAGTCGTTATTGTACCATTTACAAACCCAAATCTCTCAATGCTTAGGACGCCAATGAGACTATCAACATATAATACACATTAAGCGATGTAGGACAATCCTATTTCAAATAGGATTGGTTTTATCATTTTTTTCATCTTCTTTTTTATTTAGATTAGATAAGTTTTCTTTTTTATTTCTTATTTAGGATAGGATTTCTTTTTCTTTCTTGATTAGAATATGATTCCTTCTTTTTTATTAGGATTTTAGTCTAGTTTTCTAATAGTAATAATATTAGGAATTATTTTGCCTATATAAATAAAAGTTTTGTACACTTTCAGTTATCAATTCAATATATTAAAATTATTCTCAACAAATTTTGAGTTTTTCAACTTTATTCTTATCTTAAGAATTCAAATTCTGCTTTCGCACCAAAATTAGTATGAAAGCAAGGTTGATCTATGGTTGATGGCTACCTATGGTGGTAGTAGTATGCATCTTTGCGACGATGATCGAAAGATTACAAAATTACCCATATTGGTCTAGAATCTAGAACAAAGGATGAGTATGTTTGAAGACGAAACTACAAGAATTTACAGACTTTGACTATATGAATGTTGGTTGCTTCAACAAGTCTAGAACACGGAAACAGGTGGATAGAGAGTTTCATCGAGTCCCAACTAAGTTTGAATATTCACAAGCTATCAAGGATTTTGTATAGATTTATCGGAGATATATAAAGGAGCCCAATTTAAAGTAAGATAAGGTTTTTGGAACACAGTGATTCAGTGCAACAAGTATGACAAAGTATGCACGTAATAATAAATACAGGAGTAGTGAGAACATGATATCCAAAACATGGTGAAAGCTTTAAATTTGAAGATGGAAATTACTCATCTTGCTATCAATTTCCACTAGTTAAAAAGGTTGCAAAATTTCACTTTCTATAGGACATCACTACAAAAATTAGATTGTGTGTAACGTGATAGAGATGGACCTTATGTACTTTGGGAACAATTATGGTACTATGTAGTATGATGTATATGTCACTTACATAGGTTGAGATAACACAAGTTTTTGGTAGTACAATAAGAAGGTTTTTCTTTTTGTCACATGAGCAATTTTCCATATCAATGTAAACAAAGAGCAAAAAATTTATAAGATATATGATGTCATTCAAGACTACCAGATGTTATCGGCTATAATACTACAATAGAGGTAGAAAAGCATGTGCAAGTTGAAACTTGAAACCTGGTGATCTCTTATACATGAAAATTGATAACAAATATAAGCGCAAGGATGAAAAACATTATCGTGAAATTGCAATTGAAGACCTCAAGCTTGAGTCGCACTCTAACACTGAACAAGTTGAAGTTGAGAAGATATCAACCGAAGAAAAGGGAATTGAACTTGCGAGTCACCAATGACTCAAATATGAGGCTTGCCAAATTAAGAATAATAGTTTCGTTGACCTTTTCTATGATCCGAATGTCAAAGAATTGCATAAGCACAAGGAAAATAGTGAAAGAATTGTAATATTGAAGATGACATTTAAAAAAAAAAAAAAGAACATGAGAAGTGCAAAGAATTGAAAATTCATGTGTTTATATGTGCACGGAGGGAATTCAATAATGAGAGACCATCGTCTCCGATTGATTGATTTTCTTTTCTTCAAAATCTCGACGACAAGTTTTTCTCAAGTGGGAGAGAATGATGTAGGGCAATTCTATTCCAAATAGGATTTGTTTTATCTCTTTTTCTTCTCCTGGGAATGCAAATAGAACCTTTATATCTGTTCCATAAGGGCATGTCCAAGGCAGCTAGATGATCATTTCTGTTCCCTTAAATATTTGGATTTGAAAGAAAGTAAAAACTATTATATGACTTCGATCCCTGGAGGCTTTCTGGATTTTTATGATTTTTAGAACCAGCAAAAGAAGATGATCATGGAGCCATATGAGATATTATACTTGTTAAGTTTATATGTACAGACGTGAATGATTAAGGTTCTGACCGTGAGGTCACTTATAAAAAAGTCCATAGCATGAGCTTGACATTCTTTATTGACCTTAAGGTTATGAGAAGCCTCAAAAATATCCGCTATTGATTAATATAATATTGAAGAGCAATCTTCTTATGATTGATGCTCGAGTGCATGAATTTGTTCTTATGTAGAACTGCAGTGGGAATGTTTTTAACCTGTATTTGAATTTTACTTCAATAAATTTGTTATGTTTTCAGCTACTCCATGGAGAATTTTCAAGCAAAAGAAAGAGCCTCCTTACAAAAAGAGAAAAGCTGAACCTCCTCCAGGTAAATAAGGGGGAAAAATCTTGATAATTCCTTTGCCATCTTTATATGGTGGTCATCCATATTTAGCTTATCACAAAACTGCGAACGAGCTTGGTAAGTTTTTTAGGGTTCTGGTTTTATTCATTTTTATTTATTATTATTTTTTTTTTGCCGTTCATTCATCAATACATTAGGTGGACCTGCTAAATCTGTTTATAAACCTGCGGTGGCTACAACAGCCCCTTTGAAGGGAAGGACCATGGATTCACCTCTATCTTCTCCACCAGAGCAATCTGGTGCTCCAGTGTCACCATTTGGAAGTGGCAATTTAATGAAGGGACATGCAGGTATACAAGAGGGTATACCAACTCAAGCTACCAATAGGACTGCCAGCTCAGAGAAAGAAATGCCTGGCAGGATGACGAGTAATACAGTCCGAGATAAACCAAAGCACACAGGGAACATGGTGCCTAAAGCTGCTGATTTGAAAAGTTTGGTAATTTCTCTTCTCATGGAGCATCATTCCAAGGGAATGAGTCTCAAGGTAAATATGTCTTCTTTCTTCTCCTACTTATTTGAATTAAAGGTATCCAGATATCTACCTTCATGAATACCTTAAATGTCCTTAATTTAATGTTAACCTCGGATCTTGCCAATTTCTTGTTAAGGGCTTGGAGAAGGCTATTGGGGATGCAATGCCCAACTCAGTTCGGGAAATTGAGCCCATTTTAAAACAGGTAAGCAGTGCAGATCTTGATAGGGTTTTCTCCCAGTCATAAACTGCTTTTGTATCTTATTAAATTATCACTGTTAGGTTGCTATTTTTCAAGCTCCAGGAAGATACTTTTTGAAACCAGGTGTAGAGATGGAAAGCTTCAAGAAACCTTCATCCGAAAGTGGAAGGTACTCTGCCTCATCTGGCTTTCCTGACTGACTATCTATGCTTGTTTTGCCAAAGACCTGGCCTTACTTATTCTTTTTCCCTCTGTAAAACAAGATGGCACTTTAATGAGCTTAACCATGCATTTTACCGTCTCTATTAAAATGAAATAAAAATAGGTAAAATGGTCTTCCATTCCTTCTACTTTGGCAATAAAGGACTTAATCATTGTGGAATTGTAAACTAAAGGGCAGGGAACTTTTGTTAGGATTCTGTAATCCAAAATTTCCAATTCACTTTGGGCCGGTGAAAATGAAAATTGTTAGGAAATACCCACCCACGCACACAGGGAAAAAAAAAAAAGAAGAAGAATTAAATCCAAATATAAGAATGTTATAATTGTCTAATTGTGCTAGGAATGGAAACTCAGTAAGGTAAAATGAAACTGTTGGTCTTTGTTATTGTCTCATAACTTCATCTTTGGCATCGGTAATAGCTGTCTTGAATTACTCTGTCCTTTTGATCGTACACCCGCTCGCTTCTACACTCTCTACCACTCACCCCCACCCCCCAAAATAAATAAATAAACCAATTTAATGAATAAATGGGCGGAAGAAAGGAAGAAAAAATAATCCGAGAGGTAATTATATTTTTGAGGAATGATATGATTCAATTTTGACCCATTTTACACATTCGAGTTTGTTCAATGTCAACCTTACCGCCTTTGGGTTTTAAAATGAAACCAATCATCTTCTCTGGCATGCATAAATGCGACAACGGATATGATATTGAGATCTTTATAGATTCAGTGTTGTGGTGCTTCTTATCTATGATGGTTCCATATTTGCCTAGGCACGCTTTATTTTGTTAGAATACAAATAAACTTGAGTGCAAGGTTTTGAATTGCATCGAACCAGTTTTCTGTTTATTCCTCCATATATATTGATGCACCTATGCTGACTACCACATGTACAATGTGAATTTACAGTTCTCCAGAATTGAACTGTCCATCTTTGGTCCATGAGAAGAGTGCCCAACTGCCTGTTCCAGAACCGAGCTTTTCATTGAGAACTGACACTGATGAATTACAAGAAAATGCTCGATTGAACTCTGTGGCTGGACATGACTTGGACAGCATAGAAAAAATTGATATCATACATAGTTCACCTACTGCTTTAAGAGACAAAAAAGTTTATGATAATAGTGAAGGGCCTGCGGCTAGTTCTAGTGATAGTGGAAGTGACAGTGCCAGTGAAAGTGATAGCAGTGACAGTGGTAGTGATAGCGGAAGCCATAGCAGAAGTAAAAGTAAAAGCCCAGTGGCAAGTCGAAGTGGGAGCAGCAGTGACAGTGAAAGTGATGCATCTTCCAACAGCAAGCAGGCATCTGATGAGGATGTTGATATTATGACAAGCGACGACGATGACAACGTTGTGAAGTCCAAGCATAGATCCCAAGATACTGAGCCTGTCTCACCTAAATCTCCGATACAAGGGAGACCTCCTTATAGTGAATCTGTTGATGTTGTAGATAATCATGTTTCTGATGTGGTTGAGATTGAGAAAGACTTGCCTGAAAATGACCAGGAAGCTGAAATGGCTGCAGCTACTAATTCAGTTTCTGGCAAAGATAGTGAAAAACTTGTGGAAGGGGCAAATCGTTCTTCATTCAATCAACTCGGGGCTAACGAAAGCCAAGTCTACAAGCAAAGATTCTATGGTGAAATGGAAAATGTGGTAAGGGATGACTTCAAGCAACAGCGGTCTGATAGCACTGAAAGGATGCCAAAAAGCAAATTTAGAAGGCATTCTGATGATAAGCAATCTGATGAGAGGCCTTACAACAGTAAAAGATCAAAAGGCAACAACTCGAGTCAGACTGTGTCTGGGACAATGAATGCTCTCTTTGGTGAGAGTCCTTGCAATTCATCCCCTGGTAGGCCTCTACAAGGCCATTATAAGGACCCTAATATTCAAATGGCTGATAGAACCGCTTGGGATGGTGCTGATGATTCTAGCATACAGAAAGGTTTTGAGCAAGCCATTCCAAGTAGATCTGTTTCTGAATCTCAGCAACCAGATCGAAGATCTTTTGATGCTGGCGGACAGGCTAAGGTCCCTTCTGGAGAAGAGTGGTCAGGTAAACATGCTGAGAACTTGGGTCGTGGCATTAAGTACACTGAAAGAAACCTTCAATCAAGCAAGGGTCTTAAGCTTCATAAAGATAAGAGTAAAAGAGAAGCACAAGGGGAAGATGGTTTCGTTGGTGAGAAAAGGCCAACCAGTTATTCTGCTGGTGTTGGAGACAAACAGTATCTGCCGACTGAATCTCGTCACCAAAAAAATGAAATTGTGGGGAAGTTGAAGGAGCCTGGGTTCATGGCGCATTCTCCCAAGGATAGCAACACTAATTTTACTGACAGATCTCCATTGATGAATGATCGAGGCAGAATACTACGAAGAGAGCATTCAGACTTGGAGTTGGGTGAATTTCGTGAACCCGTTCCTGATGAAAATCATGGGTCTAAGAAGAGATTCGAGAGGGAAAATTCTTATAAAAAATCAGAAAACAAACAAACGAGTTCGGAGTACTGGAACTCAGATTTAGGTAAAGGAAAACCTTCTAATAAGATTACTTCAGATTCAAGGAAACTGTCTTCACCCAATGCAAACATTGTGGCTTCTGGCTTTCCAAATGGATCATTGAAGAGCCAAACACCAGAACACTATGCTGATGATATTTCAATATCTCACCAAAAAAGTGTGCAATCTCAACCGCAGCAGCACCAATCTAGACATATTGAAGGCGGAACAAACCTGGGGACTAGCTTGGAATCTCATCAGGATACGTACAGCAGAGTGCCTGTAAATGCACCAGCAGAGCAACGTGATCTGAAACCAGTTCCCCCATCTATGAAGGAAGGCAAGAATAAAAAATTCAATGCAAGTGCAAATTCAAGTGAGAAAAGGAAAGATGCTTCTTTGACAGGGAGCAATGGTGGTGGTCAGAAACGGAGAGAATCTTCATCTGATGAGAATAGTTGTTTGTATTCAAAGTATGAGAAGGATAAGCCTGAGCTGAAGGGTCCAATAAAGGATCCCTCACAGTAAGTATTAACATGATGCTTTTCGTGAATGACATTTATATTTTCAACTGTGCATATTGTTGAAAACCCTGACTTTTATTGCTTCTACCTAATATAAATACTGTCCTATCTTCAGGTATAAAGAATATGTTCAGGAGTTTCAAGAGAAATATGAGAGCTATTGCTCCTTGAACAAAATCTTGGAGTCATACAGGTATTTGGCAAGTTCTAAGGTCCCATTCTTGAATTTTGTCTTTAATCTTTTTCAAAATAGATTATTTATCAATGCTGAATTGGCATTCTAGTTCAGTTGTCTAATCTGCGTGTTATGCATGTGCTTAGGGATGAGTTCAATAACTTCGGAAAGGACCTTGAGGTGTACAGAGGAAGGGACACAAAGAGATATCATGACATTTTAGGACAGATGAGAGCATCCTTTCGTCAGTGTGGGGAGGTATATTTAATTTTTGTTTCATAGATTATTAAGTGCTATATTGTGCATACGTAATAAGTCTATTGACAAGAAATTGTTATGGAATCACATTCTACTGTATGCCTATTAATGCAATCAGAGTGATCTTCAGTTGAGCAGTCCATTCACTTATGAACCTCCTCTCTATATTTGTATGAAAAATCTGCGTGGCAGAAAGATACTTGAAACAATCTGTGAATTGGTTACTTTAAATAGATTTGTTTTAGCCAAAAGCTTCCACTAGGTTTAAGTAACGTTACAGGATCATGATCAGCTTGACATAGAATCTGAGAGAAGATCAAATAGGAAAATTAGAGTTGTCAAAAATGCATTTAATATGTGAACTAATAAGGGTGTTGTTGATTGGTCTTAAGCCTTGTCATTTGTTTGATGTTAAAAATATATACCATGATATGCTATGAAAACATCTGAAATATTCTCTTACAGGGAAGCAGCCTTTTTTCGAATCCTATATTACAAATCCTAGTCAAAGATATATTAAAACCAGTTGCACCTCTATCACAGAGCAATGGCTAATTTATTGATGTCTTATCTGTTTAGCGAGTTGCTACAAAGTGATCTGTACTGCAATAACTTTTAAATTTGTGCAGAGACACAAACGACTGAAGAAGATTTTTGTTGTGCTTCATGAAGAGTTGACGGTGAGCATCTAGTTGGTCTTTATAAACTTCAATTCTTTTTTTCATATCTCATTTTATTATTTTTGTTTGCGCTTTCCCCTTTTAAGTTAACAAAATTGGTGCATATGTTTGTATACAGCAACTGAAGCAGATGATTAAAGATTATGCTGCGAAAGACTGATATCTATTCCTATTTTGGCCGATAATTTCTCGTTGAGTTGGTGTAACGATGTGGATCATATTGTACAATGTTTGTCAAGGTTTCACTTGGAAGACCCGCCGAATGTTATCTGCAAAGCTTCATTCGTATCCTCCTCGTGTTGTCAAAAAGTTGAAAGTGGTTGCTCGTGGTGTTGGCAAAACTGTATATCAATCGATAAGCATTGGTGCTTTAGACGAGATTGAGGCCAGTAACAGTTAGTGGAGATTATGTTTTAACATTATGGAGGTGGGAAAATCTGATATCTATGAGTGGACGCGTACTGTACATTTATCTTTTTCTTTGTTTTTCATTGTGATATGGTTGTGGTTCTAGTAATTTTGAAAGGTGGATTTACTTATTTTAAAATATATCCTGTCCCTTTGTTTTTTTTTTTTAGGGTTCTCACTACTTGGTAGATGAGAAGATGCAATAATTGTAATCAATTTTGACATTGGTTGGGTATTATAGTTGAGTCTATTATCGAAGACAGAAGGGCAGTAGTAGATACTTTGTTGAATAGTGCCTCGGTACCACTAACAAAAAGGGTAGTTAAAAACTTTTTCTTTTATTATATTTTTATGAAGCTATAGATGCTGACTCGGCTATAAGAAACTATTTTAAAGATCGAATAAGAGTTAAGAGCAAGCTTCTGCGCTCAATGATTCGTTGTGTACATGCAGTTTGCGCTAAAGGATGAGAGGTTGGCGCCCTGTTTTTGGGTCGGGCTTTGAGCCTGTCCCAGAAGAATTTTTCTGATACATATCATTCCATATAGCATCTGTAAATCTCTTACTTTGAAATGTTAAAATGATTTTCGTTGATTTCATTTTCTCATGCA
>CAIGRR010282409.1:0-11239 GCA_903798365.1 Fraxinus sp. 1973-6204 | reverse complement strand
TGGTATAATCTATTTAACATGTTTTACAATAATTTTAATTTATATTGTTGAATGGAACTAAAATTGGCCCGAATGGGAATTGTATCAAACTCTAAAAAGATTGTTCAAATTCAACGAAAAAAGTTCTAACCACTGAACTTATAAAAAAATTGTCTAAGAAAAGAATAATTTGGTCCAACTTGAATTGGACTCAAGTCCAAATCAATTAACCCAACCCAAACCAACCCAACCCGAGTTTGGTTGGTTTGGATTGGGTTGGGTTTCAACAGTGAATGTATTGATTTCGATTTGAATTATTTTCAAGTGAAAATTACACAAAATCAGAATTTTAAAAATTCAATTTCAAAAATCATATATAAACTTTATTTATACAAAAATCAGACATTAATTCAAATTATTAATGTTACCCAAACCCTAAATATCCTAAAATCTCAAATCAATACCCATATATATATATATATATATATATATTCTATCTACCTCTCATCTCGCTCGTCGTCGTCGCCGCTATAGTTACGCTTTGTTTGGTTTCTATGAGTATGTGTTTGTGATAATTTTTTGTTTGATACACGGTTTGCAGTAAACTGAGAACCACCATGATTTGCTGGAGTTACGCTTCGTTTGGTGGTTTAATTGTAGCGTCGCCTCGATCTGATTGGATTTTGTTTTGTACAGTGGTTTGAGCGCTGTCTCGATCCATTCTAATGGAGTGGTGATTTGCTACATCGACGGCTGCAGCGGTGGAGATTGTGGCTGTAGCAGTGCAGATCATGGTGGTTCTCGGTTGTAATGGTTTTAGGGTAGTGGTGGTCCGTGATTTTAGTGGTGTTTGGGTGGTGATGTTGACTGTTTGGCATAGTGGTGGTGGTGGCGACTTTGGATGCGGTATTTGAAGCGATAATTTTGTTGTCGGGAGGTGATGATGATGGTTTTGGCGGCGGTGGTTTCGACGATGATGCGGCTGGTGGTAGTGGTGAGGTGGTTGTTACAAGTATTGGTGATTGTCACGTATGATTTGATTGATTGTGACCAATAAATTGACTGATGTGTGACCAATTATTTCGTTTATTGTGATTAACTATCAAAATGTGACCTTAAAATTCGATAATTTGTGGTCAAAAAATAATGTGTGACCTTAAAAAATTGTTAATTTGTGACCATCTGTTCAATTGTGACTTATAATATTTGTGATTTGTGACCGATGAATAAGTTGTGACGTTTCAATTTTTTTATTGTGATCGATGAAAAATTGTGACCTATAAAATTTCAAATTCGTGACCTTATATTAATTGTNCTGTTCAATTGTGACTTATAATATTTGTGATTTGTGACCGATGAATAAGTTGTGACGTTTCAATTTTTTTATTGTGATCGATGAAAAATTGTGACCTATAAAATTTCAAATTCGTGACCTTATATTAATTGTGACTTATAAATTTTTTGATTTGTGACCGATGAACAAATTGTGATCAATAAAACTTTTGAATTGTGACCGTAAAATAATTTGTGACATGTAAAATTTGTTATTTGTGACTAAATTATATGGAATTGTGACCTTAATACATTTAATTAATAAAATATATGTTTAATTAATTATTTTATAAATAAAATTTTAAAAAATTTTTGAGATTTGAAATTTTAAACCTTAAAAATCTGAAATTTGAAATTTTAAACCTTGTATCTTAAATTTGAAATGAGTGAAACTAAACCTCTTAATTATGAAATTTTCCCTATTTTCAAACTGAACATTTTGGGTTGGGTTGGGTTGGATTGGGTTGGGTTCAAAACCAATCCAATTCTACCCACTCCCAGCCCTACTTATATCAATTAATAATTTATTTTTAATTTGTTCAACAAAGGTCATCCAAATTTATCATAAGCCGTTCAAGCAGAATAATCAAGTGAAACAAAATATATATTGACAAACTTAACATCAACATTTAGAGATGAAAGGGATCAAGTGGTCGAACTAAAATAAATATAATTAAAACAATCAAATTGAAACAAATTAAAAATTGAATAACCAACATAAAATGAACCTCGAAATCGAGTGCCATCTAATATTTGTATCAAATTTAATGTTTATGGGGATCACAAAATTATTGCCTGCTGACTGGTCCAAAAATGTGAGAAATCAATTTCGATGGTCCTAACTCAAAACCTATGGGTCCCTAACCAAGCACGAGGTATGCGTGTGAATCACACGCCCGAAGATAAGGGTCCGAACGCGTGCCACTACCCACACACGCTTCCCTCGTGTAAAACCTCCGCCCCCTTTCTCTCTCCGCCGCTGGATCTCCGCCGGGAAATTTAATTAGCGTTAATCCTTTTTTATTTTTTTATCTTGGGAACTGGACCTCGCCGGGGCTCTCCGCTTTCTATTCCTCCGTTTAGATCTGAAAGCGAGGAATGTGAGATTTTTCAACGGGGTGCGAGACGAAAACGTAGTAAGTTGTTTTAAACATTATTGAGCTCTCGTAAAAGCTGAGTTTTGTTTAATTTTGTGAAGATTTTAACATTCTTACTAGTGGCTACTAGAATTTGATTTAGTGGGAAAAATACAATAGAATTGATTGGATGTTTTGTTGTTTGGTTATTTTAGATATTCCACTAGTTTCATTTAATTGATTTAACCTGAAAAAAAAATGGATGAAGAAATCACGTGCAGTAATGAAGCCAGTGTAATGACTTGAACTCGAAATTCTAGTCCTTTTACTATATAATCAAGTGATATACTTACATTTATTTACTTATTGTTTTAGATTATGATGTAAGGTAAACGATGCATGTCTCGAGCTATCTGTTGGACACATGCGGTAATAAGAATAGCAGAAATACAAGATAGCTGTCGAATACGTTAAATGCTGGAAAACAAAGCATTGAATTAGTAATGTATGTTCCTATTGCATTTTCCGTATATTTCCAAGGATCCTTTATATGATTAAAGCTTGGTCCTTTACGAAATTCACTCGATTAACTCTCTTGACATTGTTTACTTGGTATATAACATTTACTGTCAGATAATTTTGAGCCACCCAGTTGGACTACCCTGACATGTAAACACATGCGTTCACTATCTAAGAGAATGTTCTAATTATACATAATATTGGGGGTATGAGTTATGTTGCTTTGATCCGGAGGCTTAATTTAAGTATTATACTTAGAAGAGAAGATAAACAAGAGTAAGGAGAAACTAGGAAAAGTTATGGCAGCAGAGATGCAGAGATTCGGAATGAGTGAAGATGATGAAGATGAAATTGAGATGGGTGTGAAAGATGAAGATGATGATGACGATGACGATGATGAAGAGAAGAACATGGCTACTCCTGCTATGGTTGGTGTTGATGTGGGTGTTTTATCCACAAGCAGCAGTAATAGGTTTATGCAGCACCACCAATTTCAAGAGCTGCCAACTCCACAAGGAGGAGGATCAAGGAGGTGTAGGCCTCAAGAAGAGAAGGAGAGAACGAAGCTACGGGAGCGGCAACGTAGAGCAATAACTGCAAAAATTTTGGCTGGACTTCGGAGGCACGGGAACTATAATCTTAGAGTCAGGGCAGACATCAATGATGTCATCGCTGCTTTGGCAAGGGAAGCTGGTTGGGTTGTTCTTCCTGATGGAACCACCTTCCCTTCCAGATCACAGGTACTCACCATTGCGACCATATGTGATTTTTTCTTGTATATATGAATATTTGGGCTAAAATACATTTTGGAATAATATTTTATTGGAGAATGTATGGTTAAAAAATAAGGAAAAGTTTTGGATTTATGTGTAAAATTATTTTATAGGAGAATGTGTGGTTGGAAATGAGTTTTTGAAAAAATGGGGGCCAAACATAGGCTAGGGATCTCAAACAGTAAACAACTTATCTCCATAGGTGCAGGGCACAAGACCTGTAGAAGGTACATCTCCTGCAGTGGTAACATTGTCATCTCCACATGCACCAGCAGAACACACATCACCTACTTCCTTAAGAGGCATTTCACCTGGTTATCAGAGTACAGTCAATTATAATGCCAGCCACATGAAAGGCAGTCTTGTGCCCTCTTCATCTCCTTATGATGTGTCCTCCAGTGCACGATCTCAGACTTCAGCTATGATGGGTGACGGAGGAGGCATGCAGAGTGATCCTCCTCTTGGGGATTCCATTGATTCAGTCGAAAATAGGCAGGTGAGATGGTTGGGTTCTCTTAATAAGATCAACTCTTAGTTTCACTTGCACGTGAAACTATGCGATGTTTAAGAATCAAACTTCAAATGTAGAACAAATAAATATATAAGTAATAAAGAGTATGTTTTATGTTTTATCCTGTCAGTTTGCTTATATGAATCTCATGCCGCATTTTTATCAAACTTTCTATGGTTTTTGGGTCTTCTTGTGCCTGAGCCTGCATTCCTTTTTTCCTCAATGCATATCTAATATTTTTCCATGCGTTTGAACAATTTTTGTAGGTTATTGACCTTTCTGGAAAGGTGCAGGAGCGTGATTTCGCTGGCACACCATATGTTCCTGTTTATGTTATGCTACCAGTGAGCTCTATGAGTACTCCTATTTTTCCATTTGGCTTTTTATTGTCTTTATGTTCTTGTGTATTTGTTGGCTTGCATTTGGCATCAGAAAATTTTTCTCCTCTGTTTTGAAATTTTTTCAAGTAGTTTCCTAGTTCTATCATAAATTATGATTCTAATGTATTCCAAATCCTTTTGGTGGCAGTTGGGTGTCATCAATATGAAGTGCGAGCTTGTTGATCCCGACGGTTTAGTGAAACAACTAAAAGTCTTGAAATCAATTAACGTCGACGGTATTATGGTAGATTGCTGGTGGGGTATAGTAGAAGCGCATGCTCCACAGGAGTACAATTGGAATGGATACAAGAGATTGTTTCAAATCGTGCGACAGCTTAAAATGAAGTTACAGGTACGTTCTGCATAAGATTTGCTGCATCCCTGGCCTTCAATTTTGTTTCCTCTCTTTGTGAGTCTCGGGAGGGGTGGCATTTCACATGGTTCTGACTTCTGAGGGTTATCTCTTAAAAGGGAAAAAAAAGTTTTATGAGGTATTGCTTTGTCAACCATGTCTTCAGTTATAGTGCTTTTGTTCTATAGCATGTCATCTTGTCTATGTTTTAAAGGTGCAGATTTACTTATGAATCTTATCATATTCATTAGGAGTATGATGGCTGATATATTTTGAAAGTTGACAAGCTTTTCATAAAGCATCTTAGAATTATATTAAAACTTGTGAAGTTTTAATTGGAATCAGGTTGTAATGTCCTTTCATGAATGTGGTGGTAATGTTGGTGATGATGTTTGTATTCCCCTGCCTCACTGGGTGGCCGAAATTGGTCGCGGCAATCCTGATATATTTTTCACTGATAGAGCAGGAAGACGTAACCCAGAATGTCTTTCATGGGGAGTTGACAAGGAAAGGATTTTGAGAGGCCGGACTGCCATAGAGGTATCTGATTCAACATCAAGAAAGTAAAATATGATATCACTGTTGATTTTTTAATTCTCAGAACGCATTCAAGTTACCACAGTTTTTAACTCTATAATATGTTTTTCTTCTTCACATCTTGTGTTTTTTGGGGTTTGTGAAAAAGTGAAGTTGCTGAGAACAAATAAGTACTATTTCGAAGTGTGCCAAAAATATTTCTACAGGCTGATGGCGACTTCTCTTAGGATTTGAGGGCATCTAATTTTTTTCGTAATTGCTCTCTGATTTTCTTAAGCCGTTTTTAGTAATCATGTATGAACTTGATTTGGAACCAAAGCTTTCACTTGGGTTATTGTGACCGATAAGATCAAATTTTCCCTTCCCTCGCCCTTTGAAAGCAATAGCTGCAATCCTCTTCCTCCACTGGATGGCATGGTCAGTTATTTCAAAGTCTATTTTCCATTTAATAGTTTGAGGAATTTTTATTTTTCATTATCACACAATCATACACATCTTGACAAGTCAGTTTTGTTTAAAGAATTTGTAGATTTGGTTTTGTTGTATTTTTTTTTATTTTTAATGAAAAACTTATGTAGGTTTACTTTGACTACATGAGAAGCTTCCGGGTTGAATTTGATGAGTTCTTTGACGATGGCATTATTTCTATGGTTGTTGTTGGACTTGGTCCATGTGGAGAGCTAAGATACCCATCCAATCCTGTAAAACACGGTTGGAGGTATCCTGGTGTCGGTGAGTTCCAGGTAATGGCATATTTAATTATATTGTTGCTAACTTCGACAGTGTCGAGTTTTCCATCATACCGTGCCCTTGCTACCTACCGAACTATTACAGCCCTTTAGACATAATGCACTCTTAAAATCAGTTTGTCCCAATATATGTAGAACACATGCACGATAGATATACAATAAATGTGGTTGAGTTTTGTGGACAAGCTTTTTATAATGTTTTTCCAAATTGTTCTGAGAATATTTCCAAAGCTCCTTAAGCTATTAGTTCTCTCCGATACAATCTGTCAATGTTTTTTCATCCTTTGCAGTGCTATGACCAGTATATGTTGAAAAGCCTTCGGAAGGCAGCTGAAATTAGGGGACACTCCTTCTGGGGTCGAGGACCAGATAACACAGGTTCCTACAATTCACGGCCGCGTGAAACTGGATTTTTCTGTGATGGGGGTGATTATGATGGATATCATGGCAGGTTTTTTCTCAATTGGTACTCTCAGGTTTTGGTTGACCATGGTGATAGGGTGCTTTCTCTGGCAAAGTTAGCTTTTGAAGGCACTTGCATTGCAGCAAAGGTAAACCAGCTCAACAGAATTCAATTTAATGTGCAAGATGAATTTTCTTACTACAAGATAAATAGAATATATGAAAAATGCATTTTGGAGCTATAGTTATTATATATTCTATTGTAAGTGCCATCTGTCTATTCGATACTGGAATGTAATGTGTATAGTCTTGATGATAGCAAATTAAATAACATGTTAAGATTAACTTACGTGACTCTTGAATCTAGTTAGCTTATATTATTATACCGTATATCACAATTAGAAAATTTAAACCTTCATTACTCTTTTGATGGCAAATCTTTGTATGTTCAGTCTATATGATAATGGAATTCAACTGTGTACTATATTGATGATGACAAATCAAATATCACATGAAGCTTATCTCACATTTCTATTTAGGTAGGGAAGCATGAACTTGACAAGTCACAGAAAGATGGCATGATTATATTTGAACATTATTCTTACCCTGGTCATATATATTTTCATCCTTTTCCCCAGCTATCATATAGACATGAAAAGAAGTGCATATTTGATATGGATATTCAAAGAGATCATTTTACATATACATGTGGATGTTAGTGTAGTATATTATGCACAATATGTACATTATATAGATCACTTTGAAATTTTTATGGACTAACATGACCCCATTTTCATATGTTGTCAATACTTTAAAATTTAAATATTTATGCAGTTTTCGGGTATTTATTGGTGGTACAAGACAGCTAGCCACGCTGCTGAATTAACTGCTGGATTTTATAATCCATGCAATCGAGATGGTTATGCTGCTATTATGGCAATGTTGAAGAGACACGGTGCAGCACTAAATTTTACCTGTTCTGAAATGAGTATGTTAGATCAGCCTGTTGACTTCTCTGAGGCACTGGCTGAGCCTGAGGGATTAGCATGGCAAGTACGTGGCTTCTTGATATTCAAAATGAACTCCATATTCTCTAGTTAGAGAATATTTTGTATCGGCTAACCATTGATTTGTTTGCATAGTTACATCAGTGGTTTGTAGGGTAATTGTTGGAAAAATGCACACTATTCTTTCAATTTTTCTCATTGTAACAGCTTATATTGTAGGTAATGAATGCTGCCTGGGATGTTTGCATACCAGTTTCAAGTGAAAATGCTTTTCCATTCCATGACCGGGATGGTTATAACTATTTACTGGAAAAGGCAAAGCCTACGAGTGATCCAGATGGCAGGCATTTTTCTGCTTTTACCTGTCCAAAGCTCAGCCCACTTCTCTTGGAAAGGCACAACTTCATTGAATTTGAACGATTTGTCAAGAGAATGCATGGTAAAATTATCATAATATTACTTCTTTTTCATTTTACGAACTTATTGATATTTATTATTGTTTCCCTGCTATATCACCTAGGTACTAGTAGTCGACTTAGCTATCGAAGATTCATTAGGATTTGAATGACTACCAACATTCTCGGTAGATTGGCATTTGTAAGATGCATTGTATATGTACTCAAGTCTGCTTGCACAATTTGAAATTTATTGCTAATAAGGCTTAGTTTATTCTTGTTTTTAATTTTTTTAGTAAAATAGATTGCACTGCACGTCTCCACTCAATAATGTCGTTATCCACTCAAACGGACTCCAAATCACCTCAAACTTGGTGGAAAGCTTCCTAACACCCCAAGGAACTCCTTCGCCAAGTCCTTGTGCTCGTTGAATGAAAGTGCTGCCTTTAAATTTTTATTATTTTGCAGTATATGATCAGAATTTTTCATCTCTAAAGAGAGAGTTTGCCTAATTCTTATTGTCAGTAATACTTCTATGTTACATCATCATTCACCACTAGTCGATTTGATAAGATATTTTTTTCTCCACGGAGTCTCTAGAAAAATCGTCATTTAAGCATGGAATATATTGGGGGCATTATTTGCATATGCAGGCTCGTTAAACCATCATTAGCAGAAACAAGACAGTTGTAATATAACTTTTCGATGTCTATTGCAGGAGAAACTGTACTCGAGTATCAGATATAGTTGCAGAACTCCCAATTCGTACTCTAGGAAAGGCTGGAGGAGGGAAGGTAATAGATATTCTAATATTCCATTTTAGGTACACCTGTAAAGGAAATGTACTGAAGTAATATGTGTACTGTTGATACTTTCATCACTCTGTTAATATAGGCTAACAAATTAAGATGATTAATTCTCCAGTACTTGTTGAGGGATTCAACATGTGGAATCATAGCAAATGATATAATTTTATTATAGTTTTTTTTTTTTTTTTAAATGACCGTGGAGTCTGCTTTGAATTCGTATGCCTAGCATCCTGGCTCAAGTGTATGCTTTAACACACACAATCCAATTATGTGCTTCGAGTGAGTGAAGGTGGTCTAACTTAATAGTAGACGTCTTTTCGCATTCCAGCCTTTTTAGCTAACATGATCGAAAAGAGAATATTGGTTATGGTTGGAAATGTCTGAATTTATTATTTGGTGTTTAAAAATTCTTTTTTCAGACAGTACCATTCATACATATTGTTCCATAGAGCTCTCTGAGGTTCACAATATTGAGAAATACTAAGCTTAAAAATTATTAAACGTTATTTTTTTTTGGAATATTTTATTTTAAATGTAACTTTTATCTTTCTCAAATTAGTTACATAATTGTTTAATTGTGAATAAATTTAAATTATGTTTGGCTAATATGTTTATAAACTATTTATAATTGATCGAATTATTTTTTATTAACTTAGATTTGTAGTAGATTATGATAAAAAAAAATTTAAATGAATGATTCAAAAGTTATGGGATTCATGAAAGATGTGGTTAATATTGATTGTTTGACTTTGACTTGGATTAAAATCAGATTTCAATTTGGACCAAACAATGCTTTAATCAATATGTTCCAAACATTTGTCCAAGTTTAGTCAAACACGCGAGTTATGACCCAATTTATAGTGGAACCAGTCACACGTATTCTTCTTCTAGTCACCGACATCAACCCCGTCGATGATTTTTTCAGCGACGAACTAATTATCGCTCAACGACGAATAAGCATAGCTGACTCACATAGTAGAGATAGAGTAAGAAACATAGTGATCGTTGGAGAACATCAATTGAGCATCGTCGACGACTGATCATCTTCTTCATCTGCGACTCAACAGTGTTGATATAATTTAAAATGATTTTTCTAAAATTGAAAAACAACACATGGTCTAATTTACAGAGCACTTATCGAAACAAATAACTTCAATTCTCGCCGTCAAAATCTGGTTAATTGAATTCGTGATAAGTTTGGATAGCTGAGGTCGAAGAAATCAATGGCATATGACTAGATCTCTTAAATTCATGGCATGTGACCTATGCACTTTAACATATGGTATGTGACCAATCCAATGGTATGTGACCAAATCTATTGGATCTTTGACATATGACTTGAGCCATGGATTGTGACCAAATCTTTTAAATCCGTGACATGTGACTTATGCATTTGGCATTTGACATGTGACCTATGACCTGATTCAATGGCATGTGATCAAATCTTTTGGGTCTGTAACCAAATCTATTGAATCTGTGACTTGTGAATATGTGATCTACGCACTTTGACATGTACCCTATTATATGTGATCGTGACCCGATCAAATGGAAGGTGACCAAATCTCTAGATCTGTGACCTGATCCAATGGCTCGTCACCGAATCTCTTGAATATGTAACACGTAACCAATCCAATGGTATGTGACCAAATCTATTTGATCTTTGACATATGACCTGAGATATGGACTGACCAAATCTTTTGAATATGTGACAAGTGACATATGCATTGGCATGTGACCTATGACCTGATTCAATGGCTCATGATCAAATCTTTTGGGTCTGTAATCAAATCTATTGAATCTGTGACCTGTGACATATGCACTTTGACATGTACCCTATTATATGTGACCGTGACCCGATCAAATGGCAAGTGCCCAAATCTCTGGATCTGTGACCTGATCCAATAGCTCGTGACCGAATCTCTTGAATAAGTAACATGTAACCTATGCACTTTGACATATCACATATTCAAGAGATTTGATCGAAGAAACTCAATTAACTGGAAATGCAACAACACCTACATCCACAACTCCCATCTACAGTTGAAACACAATTAGTTGGCCGGACCACCAACATTACTCCCATCCCAATAACTCTCCTTACTGCTGAAACTTAAACAACTGAGAAGGCAACCAACCTTACCACCAACACAATCTCCACAACTCTACCCATTGCTGAAACTCAAGCAAATGGGTAGGCAACCAAACCTACCACCAATACCATCTCTACAACTCCACCAACTGCTGAAACTCAAACAATTGGGCCACCCCATCCTCCACCACTAATACCCTCACCGTTCCACTTACAGATGAAACCCAAACTCGAGCACCTAGCCAACCAAACACAAACACAATCCCTGCCGCCATAGTACTACCTTCAAGTGAAGCCCAGGTGGCTAACTAGCCTAGTGCCACCTCAAT
>CAIGRR010282257.1:9110-26896 GCA_903798365.1 Fraxinus sp. 1973-6204 | reverse complement strand
TTAACCATCTAGATATTATTTATATTTATTAGATATTATACATCTACTTTCATGACTTAGCAATTTGAAATTTACGATTAAATTTCAAATTATGTTCATAATTTTCAGATTATACAATTAAGGCGGTATGTCTTGTAAATGCTATTGAGCCTAAATCTCAATTTTTTAAATAAATTTAATTAAGATATTGATAAATGGCTTGTCATTAATGTTTGTTATACATCTTCAATTAATTTATAAACAATTACTATTGAGAAAAATGTGCTTCCCAGCTATCTAGGAAATGCTATTAGCATTGATGTCAACATCAAAGTTTTTTTCTTTATATTTGGCCTATGGTCAAAGCTTAATTCTCTCATCTAATTATTCTTTTGATAGTAAAATATATATACAATTGATCCACCATAATGTACTTAGAAGAAAGTAAAGAATGCTAAGAATAAAATCATAGTTTGAACCCTTATAAAATATCTCAAGCGCTAACGTGTTGATATATATTTTATCACACGATTTGCTGATTGTCAATTTAATTGGACATTTTTCTCAGCATTGGGGGAGAAATTATGAAACTGGAAATAATAAACAAATGCAACACTATATTATCTACATCTTCGCAAAAGAAGATACAAACCAGAAGTTCAAAATATAATTCATTTATATGCTTTTAATAATCAAAGAGATCAACAATATCTCATATACCAGTTTTAAGTGCCCCAACTTGAATTAACATCTTGAAAGGATTATCCATGAACATTATACTTGATATATCTATGGAACGAGTGAAGCGTGAATACATTCAATTTTAAGATAAGAATCTAAAAAAAAAAAAAATGGGTTAAATAACGAAGATAATCCTATTTTGGAGGCGTATACTCTTGGAGAATATATAAACATAACTAATTATAAAAACCTAAAAGATGTTCAAGTATTTGAAATATTAAAAGTTGAGATATCTCAAGGAGTTATGTCGTTATGAGAAGGAAAGAAAATTGAAAAGGAAATTATTGTCGAAAATATTTTTGTGCATAATGTACTGCTTCATATTATGATGATATCGAAATAAGTTCATTGAAGCATATTGTAGAATAATTGTGTAAATGGAAGGATGCAATCATAGTAAAATTGAATTTACTAGAAAAACTTGAAATTTCTGGATTTGAATTTAGAAAATTCAAGTGTATACTTATGCAAAGAAAAAATTAGAAAAATAAAGTCGTAATATTGTAGACATTGACAAACAAAACATACATGGCTGGATTTTCATTCATTGAAATCACGGAGAGTTGCTTGCACTCTTTTTCCTTCGCTCAACTTGTCCCACTGAATTTTGTTGACAAGGCTTTAATGAGGCACTATTTTATTAATCTAATTTTATTATAATTATTTGTACTCATTTTTCTTCATTTGATATTTTTGTCTCATTTTATTTTTATCAAATAAGTTTTTATTGAGACAAACATTTTTTAATTTGTCATTCAAGAGGGAGAATTGTAGATTATCTGTTTATTAGTAAATGACCATTATGTCCCCTGCAACACTAGTTTTTATGACTATTGTATTCTTACAGTCCTAATTATTTCCTATAAATACGAGATTTGGTTCTCAATAAAATGCACATAAATATTTTGACTTTTCTACTTTCTTCTCTTTTTTTCTTTATTTTGTAACGTGATGTAGATTTATTTTTTTTATTTGCTTTTTTGTACTACTTTCGAGTTTGATTGACTAAATAACAGAAGTTACAGATATGGGATCCGAATTCAAACTACAAAAGAGGGTTATTTATTATAGAGTTTGTTTGGTACACAGTTTGGGAGTAAAAATATATTTTTATTATTGATGTGATAGGGAATACATAGTTGAAAATGAAGAAAAATTTATTGATGTGATGTAAAATATTATTTTATTGAATAATGTGTGATCGAAAATGAGTAAAAAAATGAGAATGAGAAAAATAATGTGCCTTAAACAGGGACATAATTGCCACTGAATCTTTTTAAATGTTTTTCAGCTACCATTGGACTTTAAAAGCTTGTTGAATTGTCACTGTACTTACTAGTTTTATCCCATGTGTCACTCCATCACTCAGCTATTTTAAAGGTTAATAGACTAGAGGATATGATATATGAAATGAAGAATGTGATAACATTTAACCTCCGTTTGCCCCCATTGTTTGAAATTATAATTTTTGGAATAAATTATTTATTTATTTATTTATTTTTTGGGAGAATGTTTGTTTGAAAAAGAAGGAATTTTTTTATTTTTTATGTGTAATATTATTTTATGAAAGATTGTGTAGTTGAAACTAAGACAGACAAGAATAAATTTTTCAGATAATGGGGGCTTAGCATATTCATCAAGTTCATCAACTTTTAAAACGACGAGTAACAAGGTGACGAATCAGATAATCTTTTAATAAGTTTAGTAACAATCGAAATTTTTTTAAAGTTCAATGACTATTATAAAATATTTGGATTCATTAGCAACTCAAAAGAAAAACAATATTTATTTATTTATAAATTAAACTAATTATACATCTATTGAGATTTTAATAAGGCCCCATTTGAGCCATATTTTTTCCTCACTAAAATGAAAAATATGACCGTTATCCATCACATTAATATTTAAATTCAATTTTTCTATCNTAAATTAAACTAATTATACATCTATTGAGATTTTAATAAGGCCCCATTTGAGCCATATTTTTTCCTCACTAAAATGAAAAATATGACCGTTATCCATCACATTAATATTTAAATTCAATTTTTCTATCTCTTATGTGAGTCCCAATAACGAATATATTTTTTATTATCGTTTTCAAAAAAAATAAAAATAAATAAAGAGTATTAATTGTGAATATATTGTTAAAATTAATATTTATGGTGTGTTTGAGTCACATTATTTTGAAAGAATGTATTTTGAAATAGTAGATTAATGGAGATTGTGTGGTTGAAAACAAAAGTTATTGATATGATGAAAAATATTATTTTATTAAAGAATGTGTTGCTGAAAATAAGTAGAAGAATGAAAATGAAAACTTTTATGTGTACCAAACAGGGGCTAGTCCATGTTTGGTGGAGATCAAAATTCAGATTTTAATCTAAATTAAAGTCAACAATTAATTTTAATTATATATTTTATGGAATTCACAACTTTTCAATCATATATTTTATTAGTTTTTATCAAAATTTATCAAAAAATTGATTTTAATTTTCACCAAAAAATACTTAACATTATTTCAACTAAGAAGGAAATATAATTTCGAACATACACGAAGTATGAGTTGTGAGTTTGAAGAGTCACGCCGAAAAGACGGTCATCTCTACGGGCCGTCAAGGGTAGAAATCTACAGACTACAGCTCTAAAGGTTTAAGGTCAAACCTTGTCACAAGAAAATTGATGCCGCTGTAAATGTAAGGTGACAACATTAATTATGTTCCATTTTCTTAATTGAGAATTAAAGATGGGATTTTGATTGGTTTGACCATCGCTCCTTGTCCCCATCTTAACGTCCACACTTTTTAACTATTCAACAACTCGTCTTTTTCCCAAAAATCTTTCCCCTCGCTTTGCCTTTTAACTTTCTTTAGGGTTTTTCCGATTCACCAAAATTGAGTCTCACAAATTATCAAGATTGGAAATTTACCACCTGGGCATCTCTGTAATCGTTGAAATTCTGTAAAGACTCAATCTTTATTGAAGAACAGTTCAAGATTCAGTGGAATTGCATCCCAAGGTTTGTTCTGCATCATCTTTTTGCTTATGTGTTTCTGGGTTTTGTAATATTCAATCCTGGTTATTTCATGATATGATATTCGCGCAGTTCATTTTTTTAATTTAGTGCTGTTCTATTTGTAATTTTACATTGAAAAAATCTGAAATACCATGAATTGTTACTTTCCCAAAAGATTTAGGGCTTTGTTGGCAGATAATTTTAGATGAAGAAATTTATGCTTGGAAAATTAATTCATCTGCGAGCCAGCAGTTTGCAACCAAAATCAAATGTATGCATATTTAGAGCATTGAATCATACAGTTTTCTGTTGTTATTTTAGAAGACCGTGAATCCATATTGGGCATGTGATTATGCCTCTCTGGCCTGGAAATGTTTTTTAATTCTTCGTGATCAGGCTAGGCCATGGTGTGATTTAATGATAATGGTGTTATAATCTTGGGTATGAAGGTTTGTCATTTGTGGTATAGTCACATGCATTTCTCTTCTTTCGCATGGCAGGAACCTAGTATACTTTTCTCGAATCTAAAGCTTTTTGTTTGCAACATGGGATGCTTCACCGTTTTAAAGCGTAAGAAGAAGAAAGATCAGACCATTTACATCAAACGAGTCAACCCACAAGAACAATCCCCGACTAAGTTGCCTGAACCCCCAACCTGTACTCGATCTTTGCAATCTGCACCTTCGAGTTTTAGAACCAGAGTAAAACCTATTCAGTCAAACAATGGAGTAAGTAGTTCTAGGGCACGAGCATTATCTGCCCCATCAAGTCTTGATGCTGTAGAACATGACGCACTTGTGTCCACTGAATTTGAGGAACAGGAAGAACATAAGAATCATATTGGATCGATGAAGGAATACCATTCACCAAGTCCTCAACCTCTTCCTCTTCCATCACCTCATGTTAGTACTTCTCTAAAAGCAATGGGAAGCTTTAAAATGGTGAACACAAGTGGCCCTCTATATGCCTCTGGACCACTTCCTCTGCCTCCAACGTTGCCTCCCACACTGCCTTCTATAGGAACGCTTCTTAACTTTTCTTATGAAGAAATTGCATCTGCTTGCCACAACTTCTCTCCTGAGCGATGTATGTCTGAAGGTATGTCATCAGTAATCTACCGAGCATCGTTTGTGGATGTTGCTTCTGGCCCGAAGAAGCTCGAAGCTACTGTAACTCGCCTTCACCACTCCACCCAGGTAATGTTAGATTCATTGATGTGAAGATATTCAATTGATTATTCTTTTTCTGCCTAAGAAAGTACGTGCTTTTGTTTGTAAGATATTTGGCGAACTCATTCTTTTTTCACTAGTCTTACAATTTAATTTTACTCTGCAGAGTTTAAAGGAATTTGTGAATGATGCGGGTACACTTGCATCCTTACAACATCCCTTCCTTTGTAAGTTGATTGGTTTTCATGCACGTGAAGGATCAGACCTTAGGATGTTGGTATATGAGAGGCTATTCCATGGAAGCTTAGATAGGCTTTTGTATGGAAGACTGGATGGTCCACCCATTGATTGGAATAGCAGAATGAAAGCTGCTTTGTGTGCTGCTCAGGGTTTAACGTTCCTGCATGAGGAAGGACCCTTCCAGGTAAAATCTGATCCTCTGATACATACATATATATTTTGTTTGGATTCTCTGTGGTTACTAAATGCTGCCCCGCTGTACAGGCTATGTTCCATGAATTTTCAACTGCCAATATACAGATTGACAAAGATTTTAGCGCAAAGCTTTCTGGATATGGTTGCATTAGCCACATTCAAGAGACAGATATTTCTAGCTGTTCTGTTGTAAGTGCCCTTAGCAACGTCAATAATTATTTGTTTCTTTTTTTTTGTTGGTTTTGTTCTCTAATTCTATCATCGTCTTCCTGCAACATTTATGCAGGGTGTGGCTAATCTTTCGATGGAGACATTGGAGAAAGGATTGCTTACACCAAAGAGCAATGTTTGGAGTTTTGGGATTGTGCTCCTTGAATTGCTCACCGGCAGGAAAAATTTTGACAGCCGGCACCCAAAGGAAGAGAGGAATTTAGTTAAGTGGAGTCGGCCTTTTTTGGCTGATGACTCTAGACTGTCCCTGATCATGGATCCTCGCCTAAAGGGTCGTTTCCCTGCCAAAGCAGCTCGAGCAGTGGCTGATATTGCGCAACGATGCCTTCAAATGGATCCATCCGAGAGACCCACCATGAGGACTATTGTGGAGCATCTCAAAACTATACAAGACATCAAGTATACCTCTCGGTTTCCATTGCAAGAGCCAGGAGCAATTAGTGCAAAACATGTGTCG
Organism: Fraxinus sp. 1973-6204; assembly: GCA_903798365.1. Taxonomy (NCBI): domain Eukaryota; kingdom Viridiplantae; phylum Streptophyta; class Magnoliopsida; order Lamiales; family Oleaceae; genus Fraxinus; species Fraxinus sp. 1973-6204. The sequence goes on along the minus strand of CAIGRR010282257.1, from coordinate 20,871 downwards.
AGGTCACCCAGCATGAACGGGATCATTACGCCTGCTCCCAAGTCCAAGTTCTCTCCCTCACCTCCAACAAGTGGGCCATCTACTTCGTCCACAAGGTTGGCTCTACCGCCATTATCTTTTGCTCCCAAAACATGTTCATCTACCCTCTCAGCCGAGAATATTGATATACAAGAAAGCAGGAGATCATCATCCTCAACTGTTCGCAGGTCTAGTGTCGAAGGATTCTAATTGTCCATAGACACCATTTTATTTTTATTTTATTTTTAATTTTTTTGCATAGTGATCTTACATGACATGGAAAGGATAAAGCTCTTGTTTGGCTCGATGGTCGATGTTGTATAAATAAAGTTCGTTATCTTGGATTTGTTAGTTTCTTCCTGTCAAATGCTGGTTGTACATCCTTTTTTTTTGGCCATCTTCAAGTATATAGCATATAATGCTTCATCACTTAACAATTTTTTTTTTTCCGTAAATGTCCGGATAAACTTGCGTGCACCTCAAGTTTACAACTTCATCACTTAACAATTATTTGATGATGTTATCTTTAAAAACGCAGTTTTCAATTGTATAATGTAGCACATTTTTGCCAATAGTTCACGACAACTCTACTTATACAAACAACACGTAGATTTACACTCCATTCTAGAGTAAGATCACAAAAAACTTAAATATCACATATATTAAGAAATTTCTACTCGAACAGGACAGAATAAAAATTGAAGACAACCAAAAAGGAAAAGATATCATACGGTATCGTTTTCACTTTGATCAGGCTCTGAGTGTTTGTCATTACCGTCTTGATCCTCCTGAACAACAGCAGGGACTGAGTCTTCTTGCAGTAGAGTTTCACTCTCTTCGGGCGCCTGTGGAGAACCCATTTGGACGGAAGCCAAGCTTGTAAGACCATTCTGCCTTAAATATGTGTCCAAAGGCAAACTAGCTTCCTGAAGAAGACCCATCATGCTTACACGCAACGACCCTGTATGTACATTTTCTCTATCTGGACAACAATTTAAATCCAATCCTCCCTTGTGCATTTCAGTATTTTCTTGAGATTGACTGTTGTCATGGCATTGGAAAAACAACTCGCTTCCCGATCTTTTTTCATTAGATGGAATAGGCTGAGATATTGTCTTACTCGGGATGCTTTCCACCTCTGCTTCCTCCTTGGGACCCAACACAAACTGATTCTTCAATGCAATTTCTGCTTCACGCTCTGATTGACGTTTCTTCTTGCGCATCATCAGGGTCTTAAAGCGTCGTTTGACTGTCATGCATACGTTGCACATGCATGTGGGCTTGTGTTTACCCTTCCCACTGGGAGGCTGTATGCACACAATGCAGGAGCACCCGGGACGATGCCTAGGATGTTTGGTAGTTGTTGCAACAGATGTAGCGCCTGGCTCACTCATGTCACCTCCAACAGATGCAGCATTCACCAGAGCTTCTTGGACTGCAGATTCACATGCCTCTGCCGATCTGTGGCTCGTTGCAAATCTCCTTTTTTTAAGCTCTATGGAATAGAAAATAAGCAGTGATCTAAGTATTGTAAGATTAATCACTTACATAAATACACTCGATCAACAGAGTTCAAATAATAAACCTTAAAACGAGTTTCGTGAATAAACTAGTCAATTCATTTTCATTGTACTTCAAAGTAACAAGCATGATTACATGCCTTAGTAAGTGATTGATAATTTCAGGTGGAGCCCCAGTGGAGACCAGAGACCACGAAAACTCTGCTTATTCATTCTTAGATGAATATGAATCAGATGACCAAGTTTGTCTTCACGAGTATAAATTATGTTATTATGAACATGGATGGACATATAATTCTCTTCAGAATCTACTGAAGCTCCTAATCAAACTATTCATAGTAATGTCAACTCTGATGTCCTGGCTCCACCCCATCGGCTACAGACATAACATATCCTGCACTTTGAGGAAAAACTAAAGGATATTCTAACATGGCAGACACCATCCTTAACTTAGAATATGGACAGAATAACCTACCGCTGTTCATTTTAAGAAGATTCTCAAGTTCCCTGGCACCCAATTCATCTGGTGCAGAACACGAGCATCTGTTAGAAAAACAGCATTATTCACTTCAAAACTTTATTCTCTAGCAAAAAGAACTTGTCACACGTAGAAAAACCTTTTCCACCTTATCTGGCAAGAAAAGGTTGAAAAACACAACCAACCTTGTTTGGTCCCAAACATTGTCCTGACATGTCCACATAGGAGGGAGAAGAATATCAACAGGAAGTCTTCGCCATTTAAAGCAGCTATCGCACTGAGCCCACTGCTCCTGCTCATCCCTGGATAGAGTTATTCATAAGGTCATTCAGTAAGCCCCAAAAAAATGGAAGGAAATATAAATAATTGTAGGAAGTGGTGAACTGCTGGGTTTTTGCAACTGTAAGTATAAATTAGATTGACAGATGGCTTGTAGAATGAGGCAAAAATACTGAATGTTTGCGAGTGTACATCGAGTCAAATTATAATGATATAGGAACTACAGTAGGGTTCAGTCCATAAAGGGATAGAAAGTACATATGTTTTATGAATTTCTTATCTTACCCAGATATGCGGGCGGTAAAAATACCCATCTTCCCAAAAACTGGTGGTTCCTGATAGCAAAGATAAATGTCAAACCATAACCAAAGATTCTTAGTAACAGGTACAGGAAATCCTTTTTTTCATGCAGTAGTAAAGAAACGATAAAATGAAAGACGAAATTTTCAAAAGTTTCTTACTTCAAATTCTTCGAATTCATGATCCTCGATTGTGATAGTGCTTGGCTTGACACTAAGAGGGGGGCAGAGCATATCCTGTACTTCTTCCCATGAAAGTTTCAGCTCCAAAGCATCTTGACTATCAATATGTAATCTCTTACTCTTTGAGCTAATATTTCGACTTCTTTTGCGCTCAGGAAGTGGCAATGACTGGGGAAGCATACCATCTCCAGCTTTGGACCCATTCTTCTCAGACATTGGGCTTAAATTTCCACCATAAAAATGTTTAGATGGCACATTCATGGAAGAATTCCTGCTTCCTTTCAGTGAATGAAGAATTCCAGAGTAGCCACTCATTACAGGTAGATTATCTGCAGCCGCCAAGAGCGGTTCATTTTGTAACACACCACTATATAAGGCAGATAGATGTGAATCCTGCTTAATGAATAATACCAGTATCAGCATTCGCCAAGTAAAGCCAAACACCGTGAAAGTTACATATATTTCATGCATACGTAAAAACACGGAGAGAAACTTATCCAGTATGAAAAAATGTCTCCTGCAGACAATTAGACTACCTGCACAGAAATAGTGCTTGATGCTTTGCGAAACCCCATCAGAAGTTTTCCTTCTGGATCCATGCGACTGAAAGTTACTGGAAGGAAACAACATTTCAAAAAGATGAGAGGATGAGTAATTAACAGAGAGAGAGGAGTACAAGAATGGACTTACCGGAAAATAAATGTAAAAAACAGTTCAGTATTTGAGCAGATTGACTACAGTCATTAAACTCATTACACATGGTCAACACATGTGAAACCGAAAGAGTTCAGCCAATGAAAGGGCATATATTATAAAGCAAATTTTAAAAATTTATCAGTATGTTTGAATTGATACAATTTTTCTTGCAAGACAACTCTATCCGTCTAGTACAAGGAAAATGGTAAACCAGAAATGTGGTCAAACCCAGGACAAAGTGCACTCCAATATCTTCACCTTCCTTCCACAGCAATGTCCTCCTCATTCACCCAATTCTGAGAAATGGCGCATACTAAAGAACAAGCACCAACCTCAACCACCCAGTCCCAATTCTGGTTATAGATAACCAACAGCATACTTGATGGAAGAAACTAGATGCCAAAATGTCCAATTTAAGCTTACCAAAAATAGTTCATTTATTTACACTGTTTTTTCTGTAAATGCATTTTCAACTCAACAACTTGAGCCAATGGTCAGGTCTTTGCGATAAAGACGGAAAGAATCTATAGACAATGAAGGCAAGAAAAGGCAACAGAATCCCCATTCCCACCTTTTTCTCTTTTCCATTTTTTTAATGTTTCATTACACTGCACTATTTCCATAAAAGAGTCAGCATCAAATGTTAAAGAGTAAGGAAGGAGTAAATGGAAGAAGAAACAACAGAGGTTAAAGAGGACTGAAGAAGGGATTTTGGGATTATGACAAAGTAAAGGTATCTCTACGAATTTGGTGATTGGTCTTTGCTATGTTTCGGGGAATCTATCCCTGGGCTTAGGAGTACAATATAAACATCGTACCAACCATAAATAAAAATAGGATACCAAATAGTCCAACTCTGACGATTCAGCAATTAATAAGCTAACAATTAGAACAAGATATCAAGTACTCAGAGACATCAGAAAATAATATAGGAAACAAAATAATATAGGCTTTTATAAGAAACCCTGAAACAGACATTGTGGGAGAGCAAAGGGGGTGAGTTTAACATAGATTATTGATTATCACATAAATATAATGGACTTCTTTGAAGTGATCAACAGAAAAAGAAGTTAAACCCGAGACATCAAGTAGATAAGTTAAATATCAGGAAGTGAGGAACTAGTGACTATGAAGACTGATTATTGAGCATAGTAATGCTATAACTTTACAAAATACAGATCCAATGAAATCAGGTATTATCCAAAGGAAAGGGCATAGAAAGATACCTGTATCACCAGCCTGTAATTGCATTGACTGGATGCAAGGAGTAACACCCTCTAAAACATACATTCTGCTGTTATTATTAGGCCAAAATCTAAACTGGAATACCCATTCTTTGCCCTTCACATCCTGAATCCTCAGAGGAAGGCCCTCTGGTTGAGAGATTGGTGGAAAATATGCCTAAACAACAAGTTGGACTTCATCTCATAAGAAAGCTAAAATCAAACAATCAACCTGCTTGGGAAGTTTGGAGAGGTTGGTGCAATAATGTAATATTAGTGTGCATCTCAATTGTCACCAATAACAAACTTACTTCAGCACATGCTTTAGGAAGAACTAGACGACCTATTCGCCCAGCATCACTGGCACTCAAAACCTTTTCAAATAATGGCACAATGGTAGAATTTGAGCTTGAAGATGACAAAATTAAGGAACTTGCAGGAAGGTGTATAGATAAGAAATAATTGTAAACTTCGTAAGTGTCAAATGATAGGTTACTAATAAAAAACTTTAATTATGGATACTCTCCGGATATTTGTTGCAACTCCTTGTCTGTTATTCGAGGCCAATAACGAGGCAGCAACTGATTCTTAACCCGTCCTTCAACAGGTGGTCTTGCAACGCGTAACTGTGAAATTGTGCTAGAGTTTGTTTCCAACCCAGCAGAAAGAATAGAACTTGGGGGTCTCTGGAAAAGATGGCGAGGCCTACACCCCTGATGAAAGGAAGAAATGGTTGATTCCCTTTCATCAGCAACCACTCCATAAGATGGATTTGCGTTTGCTGAAGCAGACAATGCGATACTCAAGTTTGTTTGAATTAATGATTTATGTACAGTCTTAGCATCCACATGTGCTTTGTATGCTTCTATGTTTTGTGATGACTCAGTATATGCCTGATTAAAATTTAATAATAATTTATGCCCAATTTCTTCTGAAGCAGGAAAACCTTCTTCCAGTTTAATTGGACCAAGAGATACTGTAGGATCATCATTCCCGGAAGGTAGCGATAGTTTCCGGCAGTCATTTTGAGCATCATCACCAGATTGTGTACGTGTCATCTTATCAAGATTTCCACTGATACTATCTGCAGTTGAGACGACACATAATTTAGATTTTTCTTGTGTCGGACTCTGCATAAAAAATTGGAAGCATCAGAAACTTGTGCCAATATATGGAAAAACACTGTACCATTCCACAAACGATATATCCAAAAAACTGAAAAAGAATAATGTTCCACAGGTTCCAAAAATCATAGGCAATATGCACTATAAAGAATAAACTAAGGTAAATCATGTTAGAACAGCTTGTGACTGAATTTGGAATAACATCCAGAAAATACGCCCCTGTTTGAGCCCCATTTTTATATAATAGATTTTGTAAAAAGTAATTTATTTATTTTTTTTTTTGGAGAATTGTGGTGTAAACTTATTTTATTGGGAAAATCTGCGGTTGAAAATGATTTTGGGGGAAAATGAGTTTTAAAAAATGGGGCTCAAACGGGGGCTACATTCCCTTGATAAAATGCAAAAATTGCAGACTACATAAATAGCTAACAAACAAATGTGTTTATTTTGTTGGTTAAAATTTAAAACCAATGACTAAAAATTTTAAAAGTTTCAATGATAAATAAAATATCATGAAATCATGAAAAATAGTCTGATGTTAAAGATTGGTAAGTGCTTGAGGTTCCAATTCTTGAAAATAGAGTTGCAGACTCAAATCTTTTAGGCTGAGTTTAGAAGAAGGGAGGGTTACTTTGGCTGCATAGAGATTGAACCCCGAGAATTGGGAAAACGGAAAGGAGAAGTGTGAGTTCCAACCCACTTCTCCCAATTAGCATTTCCTAATGAATTAAAAATTGAAGAAAGACCCATCATGCGTGTACGGTATAACATTAAAGACATGTTTGGCGTGCAGTATTGGACATAAATTGACATTATATTAAGAATATGTTTTTAGCTTCATTTTAATATTTAATGTCTAATGTACAAGAAATCATATTAAAACATGCATAAACTGGTCTTACACTGTGAGGTTTAGAACTTCTGCAGCAACCAATACAGTTTACACCTCCAGTGTCAAGCAACTCAAGCAATGAGCTGGAAGCAATACATCCACAATGAAGATGCTGCCAATATACACCCAATCAAGTTCTCTTAGTACAAATTAAAAAGGGTTTTTCCGAGAAAAGAGATGTTCAACTCATTGAAGCACTTTCCTAGCTCACCTTGCCACATGAACTGCACTCCCTCCAACCAGTTTCCTTGGAGTGAAACATTTCACAGAAAAGTAATTGCTCATAGGCAGTCCTGCGGTCAAATACATACAGTAATATTATATTCTCTGGATGCTTTCATGAAATTGTATAAAGGACAATGCAGATAAGAATATTTCGAATTTGTCCTGTGATGGATAGTTCAACCTCAGCATGACAAACTCTTGATTCTGCCTAATTCTCAAGAAACAAATGACATCAAAAATTTATCCCCCAGTTGATGGGCATCCATAACAAAGTTGAACAGTTCTAAAGATAAAATAGTTGATTTGTGTGAGGTTATATATTCAAACTAAAACATAGATGGCATTCTATTCTTAGAACATCTTGCTTCCGGTTACACAGGTAAAATTTTACCAACATCATTCTCATATCACTTCCAATTTTAACCACAATTTACCCCCTTAACTTGTAACTAATCTAATTTATTACCGAATATATACATTAATCCTTACTTCCATTACTCCATAGAAAGTCATTGTGATAAATTATCTACCAAAAGTATACGGTTGAGATCCAGAACAATGGTTTCTTATCTATGAACTGCTAATTTGTTTTCTCCATGCTCCATAAAACCCAAAGACACAGACTTCACTGCCGTCAATATCAACGAAAAAGAAAAGAAAAAACATTTCCGAGATAATAGGAGAAACCCACCTCAAAGATTTATTCAAATGCTAAAAATTTTGCTTATGAAAAAGATGGTACAGTTGAATTAATACAGATAAAACAAAATTACAGAAAATTTAGAATAGATTAATTGCTTCGGAACAAAACCCCCAAATTAAGTACCACAAAATCGAATTTCCATGAGAGAAATAGAGAGAGATCTGAATAGAATATTTTACCCGCACTTAGCACAAAGAGTGGCAAATCCACCGGATCGCAGAGGCCAACCCTTTTTCCATTCAATTGACGTTGATGACGATGAAGATGCCCCACAAACCCCATTCATGCACGCCCGAGAATCCATTTTCTTACTACCCAAACCCTTCAAATTTGAAAAGAAAATAAAATGAAGTATTACAAGAGAAAAGTCAACTAATTTACTGGCAATAATTAATTAAATTATTCGAATATATTAGTGATACTAACCTTGAAACTAAGAAATTCTTCCTCTGATTTTTGGTTTCTATTTGGAGAGAAGGGAAATTCAAATTGTGATACTGTTAAATACGGCTAATAAAATCCCGGGGTATTGGTGGTCGGAGAACAACTCCGGTGACCGCAGAGTTGGATCGGCGGCGGAGGAGATTGAAAGATGTGCATGCAAAGAAAGAGAAAAAATTCTGGGTGTCAAAAAATGCATGCACCAGACTTGAAGGCTTCAAGGTCGCCCACCTTTCTTTTTCAGGTCTTCCTCCACTTACCTACTCCCACCCCCACTCCACCCCACCCCACCCCCACCCCCCTTTTCTACAATTTTCTTTGATTATTAATAAATGGATGAAAATACAAAAATATTGTCTAATTTCAAAATTATTGAAGGCATAGAATATATTCCCCCATCCATCCACTACAAATGTATAGTTTTCATCCAGCTGAGGTATTATGATTGTAGAAACTACAAATACTAGCATTTTTTTTAATTCAAACAAGAATATTGGTTCATAGTTATATTACAATTTTTATCGAAGTTTATCCCTAATCAGTATCACTATGTATATATCCAAAACCATCACTTGTGTAACAAAAGTCTTGAAATGCAAGAATAAAGCTATCAACTCCAGCTCTAATAACGAACCTAGATCCATTTTAGCAAGGTACGGAGTAGTTATTACTGCTCGATTTATAATCTCTATGTTGCTCATATCTTGATCATTATTTTTTGAATTAATAGCCAATGTCTAATTAGTTTCTATGTTAATTACCAATGGGGTTAGTTACCTTGAGTTGATCTTCAATTTTATCAAAAATTCATAGCTCGTAAAAGTCATAAATGATGTTAGATTGACCAAATCATATGGCGTCTCATGTTGGGGTACTCAAACAAATTCGTTTTATTGTTGGAGTACTCAAACAAATTCACTATATTATTACATCGTATTTTTGTCCGGACAAAGATTGTTATAAATTCCATCGTAATAAAATTATAATTATAGGATATGTTTGGCAAGTGTTTATAAATCATTTATAAATAATTGAAAATGTTCAAATTAATTTTTATATATATATTTCAAAAAATTTACAAGTACAATTCATTTCTATCGATTTATAAATAAAACGTTAATAAGCACTCCTCACACAAGCCCTCTTGTATACACAAGCGGGTGCGCGAGCGAGCGAGCAGCAGCGTATAAAGGAGGTCCCAACGGCAAAAATGGAAGGCTGCCGCGCGCAACGAAGATTCTGGGACACTTACTGTCGGGGAAAAAATGATGCCTCGTACTTTAAAAAATTGTTTGTCTGTACCAAAAGCTGGGACAATTGTCCAGTGTGATAGACGCCCATTTTGTTTGATGTTGAAGCAACAATCATTACCGTTGGCTTAATTACTTGAGTTGTGATTTTAACTAACTTAGTGCTGGCTGATGTCGGCATTAGGACAAAATGATGTCATAGTATGGGGATGATTGTTTGTAGTGTCCTCTTCCCACCCACTCGAATGAAAGGGAATTTTTTTGGTTTTATTGTACGATTGAGGTTATAGAAGTGGTTTTTAGTAGGTAAAAGCTTTTAACATTTTTGCAAATCTTAATTTAGATTCATACATATTACGTTCGGGATCCATTTTAAAGAGAATTTAAGAAAAAATATATTTTGAAATAGTAATTTATTTTGGATAATGTGTTAAAGAGAATTTAAGAAAAAATATATTTTGAAATAGTAATTTATTTTGGATAATGTGTGATTAAAAAAAACGACTTTACATGTAATATTATTTTATCAGAAAATGTGTGATTGAAAATGAATTTAAAAAAAAAAATGAAACCAAACATGGACATAGTGTTATTGAATTTTAATTTAATTTCAAATTTTACGATTGTATCACACGTTGTCTCTCAAATAGATTAAATTAGTGATCGTTAAATCATGATGGATCTTCGACGTAATTGTTGCATATGACATTAATTATTGTGATAAAAGTGTTAAAATTCAATAAAATTTAATCAAAGACATTATCATAAGCCTCATTTTATCATTTTTCGTTTTGGTGGTGCTACGTAAGAGATCTGGTCATTGTTTGGCCCCCATTTTGGAGAATTTATAAATTTTGGAATAGTAATTGACATGAGAATTTGTAGTTGAAAAATAATGAAAAGTTTTATATTTGTTTTTAATATTATTTTATTTGAAGAATGTGCGGTTAAAATTAAGAAATTCGAAAATTTTAAAAAATTTAATGGGGGCCAAACAAGAGCCTGTTTTGATATATATATATATATATATATATATATAAAAGCAATTTATGTCTGTTAAGAAATCACAAATCACGGAATGTGACATAATGGTAAAGTTTGAAACGAAATTAAAAATCAATATCTCAGTTAACGATTACATTTAACTTTTTGTTGTGATCTGCTACACTCATGCATATAATTAAATTGAACTACATTGAAAATCAATATCCCGATTCACTATTACATTTAACTTATTGTTATCTTGTCTTACACATCATGTGTGCGTAATGTGTTATCAGTAAATGTCTGAAATATTTTTAATTGGAAATAGGGAAGGCAATTTTTGGTAGGACGAAAAATGACTTGGTGTTTGTATAATAGAGCTAAAAGGCTGATTTTGATAAAAAGAAGTAGGAGTCCCGCAAAACGAGCGACGAAAAAAGCATGTTAGATTGTGCTACAAATATAATGAGCCTAAAGTTGTTAGTTGGGGGAACACGCTTTCATCACTTTTGCAACTTATGTTTGGATGATGACACATGCCACCGATTTGACCGGTGGATGGAAGGTTCCTATTGACTTTATGAAAATGGAGTGTTTTCTTATAGAATAATGCTATTCATAGTGAGGATTATAGATATCTGTCCTATGTTGTATACATGACAGTTTGATATTTGATGTCAAATAATAAACTACGACATATATGTCATGTAATGCGACTACTAATAGGTTTCAGTGTGAATATCATTATTCTTTCTTATAGTCAAAAGGAGGCTAGGTTTGTGGTTGATGTGGATGAATAGAAACCCTGTATGTGATTACACTTTTTCAGTGTTATAGAGAGATCTATTGCTTGTTTGGATTGTAATCTTGTAAACTTTTCACTGTAGTTCTATTAATAATCCAATGTTTGAGCATTATCTCTTGGTGGATGCTCAAAGGGATATTATGTATTTGAACCTCCAAGGTTTTGGCCGAATAATTTTGTTGTTGTTTTTAATTTTTTACACTTTATTTGATATGTTGAGTGGTTGATTCATGAATCAAGACCTAATAGCCATATCAGAGCTCAGATTTTTTCGAGTCTGTGAACAAATTTGTAGCCTAATCGTGGTGGATTATATAGGTTGTTCTAGATTACTGGTATCTTAGTGAAACCAACGAATCTTTGGAGCGTTGTGAGGGCTGAATGGGCTCGTTCTTGGTGATAAATCCTTTTTCGATAGAGATGGCAAAAAAACCCGCCCCGCCTAGTTAAAAAAAAAAAAAAAATTGAACATTGTTTGTTTAATTTTTGCCTAGTCAAAAAAAAAAAAAAATTGAACATTGTTTGTTTAATTTTGGACATTGTTTGTTTTAATTGTTTGGTTTAGATATTGATATAGTTATTTTAAGTATTGTTTGCTTTTGATTATAAAATTTTGACATTGTATTTAATTGGAGATTTTT
>CAIGRR010282225.1:0-14366 GCA_903798365.1 Fraxinus sp. 1973-6204 | reverse complement strand
AGAAAGGTTGGCTGCAAGTCGATATGAGAAGCAATCAAAGATTTAAGGTGAAGCAGATCTAGCAGAGAACACTGAAAGTGAGGAAGATCTTTTGGCTATTTCTGACATCGAGTCTAAACCAAAGGATGATTGGATACGGCGTGTGTGTTTCATATGTATCATAATTAGGGTTCGTTTACTAAATATGAAACCGTTTAAATGTGTTGTGGTTATGGGAGACAACACACATTATCGTGTTGCTAGAATTGGTACAGTCATATTGAAACTATTGGATGGGACAATTAGAACACTTGCCGGTTCGACATATTTCGGATTTGAAGAAGAATCCTATTTCGTTGTCTATCCTTAATTCAAAGGGTTATGCGTTCTTTGTTCGATGTGAGCTTTTGAAGGTTTGTAAGGGTGCCTAAGTTGTATTGGAAAAACAGAAAATGTCTCAATTATACATCTTGCAGGGTCGTACAGAATCTAGAAGAATCAATCAGCACAGTTCAGTACCATGGTGGACATTTAGAGCTTGTTTTGTACCAATTTTACTCTAATTAAAATTGAAAATATAGCCGTTATTGGGTCCCACTCATCTAATAAAAGTCAAAAATAACGGCTAATTTTTCAATTTTAATCCGATTTTAATCTCTACCAAATATACTTTCAATTTGGTACAATACCTTTAGGAGCTCGTAAATGGTCGAATTTGAAGAATAACACTCGATGGAGTTCAAAAAATATGGATAATGCCGCTTTTCCACCATCACCTGCAGTGCCATTCTATTCAACTTCTAGGGACAAACACAGTGGTAAAAGGTATATGGATGTTGATTTTATTAAGCATGCTTTTAGCGTAGTAGAAGATATACAATCTAGCATGAGGTCTTCTTTAAAAGCATTTGAGTTTGATTTTGCTTTGGGGTGTGTTACAGCCCAATATGATGAATTTTAAAAAAATTATGATTTTTTTGAGAATTTGAGGTAATTCCGCAGAGTAGTGTTTTGATTCATTAGAAGAAATGAAGTATTTTGTGTTTGGTTGAAGAAATGAGTTTTGGTTATTATTGAAGAGTCAGTTAATTCCTTGCAGACGGATTTTCTTCTCCAGGTGGAGAATATTTTGGAGATTTGTTCGTTGCAATGGAATTCGTGTCAAAGTGGAGATTGTTAGAATTTGGGTGTAACATGAATTCCTTATTAAAGTAATTGAAAATTTCTAAATGAAGTGCACGCCAAAAAGAATTCAGTTTGGAATGCTATTGAAATCCAGTGTCAAGTTAAAATTCTATTTTGAAAGCCAATTAGGAGTTAGAATTTGTTTTGGACTCGATTTTTTGATATCTTACTTCATCAACAACTCTACTAGGAGGATTTAGACATTCCTTACATGTTTCCTATAAATATTAGGCTATTTTATGCAATTTTATAGTGTGAGAAAAGTGATGACTAACTTTTAGGATCATTGTAATATTTCTCCATCTTTATTATTTGTGGTGCAATAAAATCCTCTAATTCATTTGCCATATTTTCTTATATTTCAACTCTTTGGTTGATTTATTAATTTGGATTTTGGTTTAAATTCATGGGACTAAGCCCATGTTTGAGCCTCATTCTTTCTCATTTTTTCCCATTCATTTTTCTACGGTACTCATTTTCAACCNGGGGGGGGGGGGGATAATTTTCTAGAAAGGAAATGTATTTTGAATAAAGCCCATATTTGAGTCTCATTCTTTCTCCTTTTTTCCCATTCACTTTTCTACGGTACTCATTTTCAACCACAATTCTCCAAATAAAATAATATTACACACAAATCTAAAATTTTTCATCACTTTTCTACCACACATTATCCCATCAATTACTATTCAAAAACTACTTCTTCCTAAAAAATGGGGCTCAAACACAAGCTAAATATGCATTCCATATAAAACCTTGTTACATATAAAATTGAAATATTATATATTTTAAAGTAGCAAAATACGATAATCCATTTCTCACACTTTGCTTGTCTCAACGAAAGAGATTTAAAAACAAAAGCATTAAGCCCCTGTTTGTTTCACATTATTTTGTATATGAAAATGAATTTTTTGACCATTTTTTTCAAAAAGTGGTTCCCACTATGAGACAAGGTAGTCAAAGATTGCGACTGATCCATTTTATAGCGATAAAAATTATTCTAATAATGTGAAACAAACGGGGGCTAAGTCACCTCTCATTCTTGATTTCAACACCGTTCTAGCCTTACTATATGAAAATGAACTAACATTATTTACTTTAACGCGAGGAATCAGTTACAATTTATAGCGTAAAATACCATATTATTGGTAGAGTTATATTTGAATTTGTAAAAATCTACGTTGGAACCAACCTTGCATATGCATACTTGCAATAATTACATTACAAGGGAAGACTTCGTTGAATCGAACGAAACACAAATTGTCACAAGTATCACAAGCTATGCATCAACCATTTTGATTGATCGCGTTCAAACTCATTGAGAGAGGTTGCAGAGTTTGGCAACCTACAATTTGTCATGGAATTTGGAATATACTAGGTCGAAAAATCAGAAGGGGTCCACTTTGTAAATAATAACTAAAAAAAACGATTTACAGTACGTCTCTCAAGACTGCATGAGTGATCCATTTCACACTGAACGAAGATTTGCTACGTATTGAACTCCGTGGATAATAGAACGTAGAATATGGAACGTAACTAAATATCGACGAAAAATCAAAACATTAACGAACTTAAATATGAGAGTTTTCCACATTTTATAATGTTCTTGACATTTTAAGTGTATTTCTCAACATTTCATAAATGTTTTATTTACTCACTTATAGGGAGAAGTGATCATTTAATACATGATTGACATGATACCTTTTAAAATGAGTAGTATATATTATGTGTCAAGTTATTATTGGTCAATACAATTTTTAATTATATAAATACTTTTTTCTTAATTGTGGAATTTAAAATTGTTAATGAGGGTATTTTGATCTATATTATAGTAAAACGGACATTGAAGAAATATTTGACATTTTTGTAAATAGCTATGTAAAAGTTGACATTTTTGCAATTTCCTCTTAATAATTTAATATTAGTTGAAATTTGAGAAGACAACATCCCAAAGAGCTTCTTGTAAATTTTTTTATCGAGTAAAAATAATAAATTAATCATCATTTTTAAAGATAACATAAATTGCATTTAACAAATTAGTAAAAAAGTAATAATATTGCTAAAGATATAAAAAAATAAAAGCAAAAATTAAATAAAGAAAAAATAAATAGGACAATAAATAGGGCTAGAGGTTTGCCCCGATCCACTCCAATCCCGCCCCGCTTTAACGGGTATAGAGATAAGGTAAGATAACAAAAATACCCGACGGAACGGAGGTAGGAATGATCAATCCGTTCCATACCCGCTCTGTTGCCATCCTTAAGATTAAATAACATTATTTTATTAAAGAATTTGTGATTTAAAATAAAAAAGAAAAAATGTATTCTAAAAAATAACGCCGTAACCGTGGCTTCGCTGTGAAATCTATAATAAGAGGAGCAGTAAGAGTAGAAACTAGAAGGAAAAAATTGTTTGTACAGTCATTAGGGGACTGTAAATTTACAGTCCCCTCTAATTAAGGTGGCTCCAGTGATTAATTACAAGTCTCTAATGGCTGTAACTGAAGCCCCTCTCCCAGTAGAAACCGAAAAAAGCTTCAAGTACAGGAAATAATTGCCAGAATTATTACAAAATTTTAAATTTTATCACACAATGAGGTGGTCCCACATTATTAAAATATTGCAAAAACTCCTCCCCACCCACCCCGGCTGTGTGTAGTCGGTTAGGTACAGGGATTTAAATCCCTGTACCCATAGCATCTCTCGTAGAAACCTCACTTTGCAGTTTTCTTCTCCTTCCTCTCTGTGCAGTCTTGTAACGCAAAGCTTTAAAACTTTATTTCCTCCGCAAACTTTCTGAAGTATAATCATTTTACTATGTGTTAATATGGCTATTTATGTATTTAATGAATAATATGAATTCTTATCCGTATGTTGTAGGATGGAAGGAGACACCAATGAAAAGCTTTTAAATGGAGCAGAAGAAGAAGAAAATGTTAAGCTCAAGGACAAAATATGGAATGAATCCAAAAATATGTGGATTGTGGCTGGACCTGCTATTTTTACCCGATTTTCATCATTCGGAGTAAGCGTCATTAGCCAGGCATTTGTTGGCCATATTGGCTCCACAGAACTTGCTGCCTACGCTCTGGTGTCTACTGTTCTGCTGAGGTTTGCCAATGGGATTCTGGTACGATACACCATCTACCTTAACTTATTCATTGTAGGTTTTATTTTTATTTTTTTCTTCTTTTAGCTATAGCAGAACAAGGATTACCTTTATGCCCGTTTCTTGATTAAGAATTCAAGAAAAATAAACTTGATTTAGGTAACTAGGAAAAAAATTCTTTGACCTTGGAGATTCTTTGATTATTTATTATTTCTCAAGCCCTAATGCTAGAGGATGTGTTTTTTATGATTCACAATTAAATTAGAGAAAAACTTCAATGAACCATAAATTTGAAATATGATAAACAGGTCAATGATTCAATGTTAAAGTCAACTAAAATTGTTTATGGCATTTGTTCAGTCTCTCTATACCAGGACATGATATTCCAAGAAGTTGATTAGGACTTAAAATTCAGGTTCAGTTTTCCTGTTTCTGATCTTGCTCAAGTGTATTAATCGATTGAGTGATGCCACACACATACACATATTTGCCAGTTCGACTCCACATAAGAGGCTATAGGAAAATCTTGCGTAGAAGGAGAAATGACATCCGAGACACAAGACTTTCTTTCTAATTTGTATATGTTATTTGCTAGAAATTTATATCAAATCATCAACTTTAGTACACATGTATACAACCGAAGTAGTGCTTATCATTTTGTCAAGAAACTGAATTATGAGATCTTGCGTTTTTTCTATTTGGATTTGTGCAGTTGGGCATGGCCAGTGGATTGGAAACTCTATGTGGACAAGCCTATGGAGCAAAACAGTATCACATGCTTGGGATATATCTTCAGCGATCATGGCTTGTTTTGGTTGTAACCACAACTCTACTTACGCCAATGTTTCTTTTTGCCAACCCGATTTTAAAAGCTTTAGGCCAAGATGAAAGCATTGCAGAAGTGGCCGGAACTATTGGGCTCTGGTTCATTCCTGTGATATACTCCTTTATTATATCATTTAGCTGCCAAATGTTCCTGCAGGCACAGAGTAAGAACATGATTATTACATACTTGGCGGCACTTACGCTGTCAATCCACATCTTTCTCTCATGGCTTTTAACAGTTAAGTACAAGTTTGGGATTACTGGCGCTATGGTATCAACAATTTTGGCATACTGGATCCCTAATGTGGGTCAGATAATATTTGTTCTCTCTGGAGGATGTCGGGAAACATGGAAAGGTTTTTCGTCTCTAGCTTTCCTTGATCTTTGGCCAATTGTCAAGCTTTCTTTATCGTCTGGTGCAATGCTCTGGTTAGGCTTATTTCATTTACTCGAACTGTTCTAGAAGTATATTAACCTGCCAAACCACAAGGCCGTTATTTGCTTATACTATAAAATAGTAATATATTGTTATGACATTGTACATATGTTTCATACTGTTAATGAGATTCGAGACTGAAATGCCTGGTGTGGAGTCGGGTTTTTAGTATTAATCTTTTTCAGTATAATTCCAGAAGTTATATCTTTTTGCTGCCCACGATTTCAATACATGTCCTGTTTTATAATACCCTTTTGTATTATCCCTAAAAGAAATCAAGGATTTTGGAGGAGAAACGAATTAGGATTTACTTCTCTACACGTTCAATATGCAATTTATTATCATAAACCTTTGGTTTCTTGACAGTCTTGAACTCTGGTACAACACAATACTGGTTCTTTTGACCGGAAATCTGAAAAATGCCGAGGTTGCAATTGATGCTCTTTCTATATGGTAACACTTCTTTCCCTCATTCTTTAATTCCCTTTTCGTCCTAGCATCATATAAGAATGAAAGTGCACTTCTTTTTCAGTCTTAACATCAATGGTTGGGAAATGATGATTTCCCTTGGTTTCTTGGCTGCAGCAAGGTATTATAATTGTCCTTATTTTTCAAAGACACAAAGCTATCTGAGCTTGTTTATATTTGACATTGATCATGCCACTTTTGACGTATCTTCAATTACTATATTTTAGTGTTCGTGTATCAAATGAGCTTGGAAGTGGGAACTCTAAAGCTGCGAAGTTTTCAATCATTGTCACAGTGTTAACATCATTAGCCATTGGACTAGTTCTATTTGTATTTTTCTTGTTCTTTCGTGGACGTCTAGCTTACATCTTCACTAAAAATCAAGATGTGGCCAAGGCAGTAGCTCATTTGTCACCTCTCCTGGCATTTTCCATACTCTTGAACAGTGTTCAACCAGTTCTTTCCGGTAAGCTTATGTTTGGTGGTTTGTTATATCATTTATGCATTATTTTCACACAACAATCATTTTTCATCAGGAAGAGAATCTTAAATTAATAGCTTCTATAATTAGAAGAATTTCCGTTCAATACGCCGATGAGCTCTTGCTACGATTTTTTTTCCCTCTTATGACAGGTGTTTCAATAGGGGCTGGACGGCAGAGCACGGTAGCATTTGTTAACATAGGATCCTATTACATCATAGGAATTCCTGTTGGAGTTGTGCTTGGTTACGTTATCAATCTACAAGTTGAAGTGAGTGTTAATCATTTTGCTTATTCTATCCTTAATGCTCTTTGACATATTCTTATTGATAAACCTTTTTTTATTATTTTTATTATTTTTGATTTTTGATTTTTGATTTTTTATGGTTATATTTGACAGGGTGTTTGGATTGGAATGTTATTTGGTACGCTCGTCCAAACTATCATACTTGTAATAATAACTTCCAGAACTGATTGGGATAACCAGGTAACTTGGATTTGTTTTCCCTTTCACTTCTAGTGGTTGTTTTTAAACAATTTGATACCTTGGTATGAAGATCGACCTGCTAACTATGGACATGATGCCGGAAATAGACTAATTTTTATATCACGCTTCAATTTGATTACCTATTCAAATGTCAATTTGTTGTAGGTGGATATTGCTCATAGACGGGTTAATAGATGGTTTGTGGAAGCTGAAACCGATACAAATTCGAGGTCAACTGCCTGACGAAAAATTTCCCCTCAGCATTTGTGATGTATACCAGTATATGGCCAACCAATTCATGGAGAAATTTCGAAAATCAATCAAAAGGCAGATCATACGAATAATCAAGAATCACAAGGCTGAACAATGTACTTGAATGAAGGATAGTTTCCCTCCTAAAAGTGAAGGATCATGCGCTAGGAATTGACTGAATTCCAAACTTTAGTTATTTTCCATTAATTTATTAGCTTTCCTTGGTTTGTCACGATTGGTTTGCTTATTTCCAAATCACTTGTTTGTTCTGCTATTTTAAGTTATGAATAACATTGTAATAGGCAGACTTTGAATCTGCAGATCGTTCTCTCGGCATTTTGGTTCCGAAATCATCGAGTACTTATCAAGCATCAATCTAGTGATCACGCTGCATCAATCCGTTTCCCTTATAGGACGTGTTTCGTAAATTTGTATGATACACTTGGATACAAAGAAGTAGATTTGACTTAATTTAAACAAAATTATTATAAGTGACTCAATGTGAAAACGAACAAGAAACGTTTGTACGATCTTTTACGAGGCTAATCAAAATAAATTGTGTGCGTCAGACCAATTGCCAACTAGTTGAAGTGGTTAGGTCACCATTTCGAGTTCGATTTTAATAACTATGATTTAGATAGGGGAGAAGAATTTTGATTGTTTATAAATTAATAGATCATTTAGCTAGCATTACACTTCGGCTGGGCCAGTGATTGAAGTGAAGTCGTAACAAGGTAGCCGAACTGGAAGGAGCGACTGTATCACCTCCTTTTCAGTAAGAGCTATTGTTTGTTGAGTATTTTGATTTGACATTACTTTACGCCCAAAACAAAAAGAAGGGAGCTATGTCTAAGTTAAACTTAGAGATGAAATTTTTCTTTCATTTTTTGACGTTGAAGTAAGACCAAACTCGTGAGTTTATTATTCTAGATCGATACAAGTTGATAGGATCTTCTTTTTTTTTTTTGACATTCCCATATGCCCGTGTGGTGACGTGGGAGTGAAAACTAATTAATTCCCTTTCAATGGTGAAAACCAAGAAACTTCCTCTTGGACCAATGCAACTTTACTCTTGGATCCACTTGAGCATGTGTTTCAACCCGCAGACAAATTTACCGTTGGATACCTAAACATCAACTTTGCTTTTAATTCTCCACCTGTATTTTCCAAAGGCTTATATTTTTCTATTTAAGATATCTCCCTAAACTATTTAATATACCTTCCCTAGTTATAGACACTTTGAACCTATTTTTTATGGATTATTCTTTTTGTACATAATTTTCTATATAATGTTTTACCTAATCGACAAGTGACGGCCCCTTATTGGGGGGGCGTCACTTGTCGATTCGGTAGAAAATTAGGTACATGTAGCGCGATCCATTTTTTATTACTAAATGATTGTACTGGAATAGATTGATTCAAACTGCATGAAAAAGTGGAAATATAATCGTTACCGGCCACTTGAGAAAAAAAAAAAGATGATTTATCACATTTATAACATTCTTATTTTTAACATTTTATTAATAAAGAAAATATTGTTCTTAATCTGATTTCTTGTCCAAAAATATTATTTACATGCTTTAAAATGAGAATCAAATATTTAATCATATTTTTGCACTATTATGTTTTTGCTTATTTTAAAATATACTCTAAAAATCATTATCAAGAATAATTTATGTTAATTTGAGAGTAAGAATGCAATAAAAAAGTTTGAGATATAAATATGATAATGTGTAAAGGCTTTCATGCAATTGAAATATAGTCTAGTTATTAAAAACTGTTACATGAATATATTTAGTCGATATTAAAATGTGCATAAATAGTCTCTTTGAGTGAATAAACATTTATTTAATCCATTTTAAGTTAGTTAGTTAGTTTGTTTTTTTTTTTTTTTATGAAACTAAAAAAGTAACTATAATGAAAAGTAATTATAATGAAAAATTTATTAAAGTTATAATTATTTTATCAAGTTTGAAAGGTTACCTAATCTTCATCAAGTGCAAGGCTTTCTTTCCAATTATCCACATTATTTTTTTCATTCTTATTCTTCTATTCATTTTTAACCACACATTTTTCAATAAAATAATATTTTCCATTACATCAATAACTTTTCTTTCTTTTTCAATCACATACTCCTCATCACATCGCTTCAAAAAAATGCATTCTCTCATTTTAATATGCATCAAATACGCTTTTAGTTTTCTATGTATGCGTATGGTGCGTCTGACTCATCCTTACATTTTTCATGTGTATGTTGCAGAATTAAAGGCTTGAGAGTTTACCCAATGGAAGGAGAAATCATTGAAAATCTTTTGGGTGAAGTAGAAACATTACTAGGCCATGGATACGGAAATTTAGAGACGGACGACTTTTCATAGCTATTACCAATGCATTACCAATAAATTATTATTTTTATCATTTTTAAAAAATAATATTAAATTAACGACAGAGCTGCCAACTGAAGATTCCATCAATACAAATTATGTTGCTAATCCGTCGATAAAAATGTAAAATAAATAAATAATAAATTAAATAATTCTCCGGCAGATCTTCCAATAGATAATTCCATTGAAAACTATATAAAAGAGTAAAATAAATACCAACGGAAAAAAAATTGTTGGTTACTTTTGAAGCAAAATAAAGTATTTTGCTTCAAAATAAATTTGTTGGTCTACCTATCTTTTCTTTTCATTTTCTTTTGAACTATAGTTTAAAATAATTAAATTAAATTATTTTATCTATTAAATAATTCACTGTATATCCTTATTTTTTTTTCAAAATATATTTTTCTCACTTTTATTTTAAATCGCATATTTTTTAATAAAATAATGTTACACGTGACCCAAAAACTCTTCTTTCATTTTTAACCATATATTCTAGCATTATTCCAAGTGTACAGATTTTTAGTTCACAGAAAATTTACAGCCCCTCACATATGTGGGGTCCACCAAAATTAAAAAATGAAAAAAAAACCTACCCCCACCTTGTGTTTGTGAGTGTCTGTAAACCAACCCACCCCCCACGCCATCTGTAAGCCTAGCATCTCTCTATATTCTATATCAATATACTATTCCGAAATACATTTTACACCAAAAATGGGATTCAAACCGGCTGTAAATCTGTATGTACTTATAATTAATTTATTCAATTTGAAAAAAAAAATAGATATAAGTAAAGAGGTCAATTTTTATTTTTATTTTTGCCTGGGAAGACCGTGACCGTAGAATATCAAGTTCCAATAACAGACGTAGGATCCTAATATGAAAAGCAAGTTACATCACATCTATTTTCTTCCACAAGTACCTTCTATTAAAGTCAATTTTTCTATTATTGTTGTTTTGGTATGATGGTCATGGGCCCTTTGATTAATTGATTCAGTGGAACCAGAGGTCCTTGTATTCTTGTGTAATTATCAATTAAGGAATTGAACATGTTGCGACTTCATTTACATTGTTTGTTAATTTGTACATTAAATTTTTTATTTTTTGAATTTAAACTTTAATATATTAACCTTCCAAGAAAAAAAATATTAATATAGTAATCATAATTTATTTTTTAAAAAATTGTAATTCAAATTAGCGACGGAAATAGCAACGCAATGTTGTTGCTGAAAGCAACGACTCCATTCGTAGGTGTTTTTCGACGGATAAAGTTGGTGTCAATATCGTTGCTAATTAGCTACGAAAATTACAATTGATAAACACCAAATTTTTTTTATATATTCGTTATAAAATCGACATATTAACGTGAGCATCCAAATGCACAAGGTCGTTACACCCCATTTTTCTGTCATGAGAGTTGTAGGTCTCTGCTTCTAATGTGTGTCTAAGCCCCTGTTTGACCTCTCATTTAGGGTAAAATATGTTTTGAAATAGTGATTTTTTGAATGATGTGTGGTTAAAAATTTAGGAAATATTTTTAAATTACGTGTAAAATTATTTTATGAAATAATGTGGGGGTGAAAATGAATTTTAAAAAAGTAAGGCTCAAACAAAGGATGAATGTACAAAGTTTACATGCAGATGGTGGGTCCCACCAAATTCGAAGGTGAACATGAGTATTAATTGGAATATTCTGAATATAGTTTCAATAAAAATCTTCCAAAAAATAATTCTTGTCTCATAGATTGTGAACTCAAGTAGATGTGCGAGACATAATATTATTCTAAAAGAATAATATATAATAGCTCGTGTGAGCTTCATTTTGGACAAAAATATATTTTTGATAAGGAAAATTTTTCAATTAATGTGTACTATTATTATTAAAGAGGGTTATTTTTTACAATAAAATATTCACATGAGGGGCCCGCCCCATATGATGTTTCTGTAAACCTTCTTTGAAGGTCTGTACTAATTAATTAACGAGTCCATAGTAAGGTATAAATGATTTGATTGTACATTCGAACAAAACAAAACCACATGTTCTGCTTAGTCTGACTATTCAAACATCTTTTTCATGATAAGATGCTATCACGTGATTAATACGGTTTGATAGTAAATAAATAAGAAAGTGAAAAGTCATTTGTACCGGCCCCTCACATAAGTGAGAGGTCCACCGCAAATATAATAATTCTGCCATCCATTGTGAGAGGACAGTGGGACTAGTTAACTGGACGTTTGGGTACCTTTAGAAAGGTTGAATAATAAATTATTAAGTCCCTTTACCTACTTCATCACCATAACTGTCTGTACAAATCTTTGGTATGATGGGTTTGAGTCTCATGTTAATGAGGATAGAATTTTTGAAAGAGTGATTGATGAAGGAATGTGTGGTGAAAAAGTGATGAAAAGTTTTAGATTGTGTGTAATATTATTTTATTTAGAGAATGTGTGGTTGAAAAGGAAGAAAAGGAACAAAAAGAAAAAAATGAGAATGAGAATGAGAAATAAATGAGTGTCAAACAGGGGCGAAATGTCAACCAAAATATCGACAATCGTTCTCTAAATTCTATCAAAAAGATTTTACATACCAAAATCAAAACCAAAACCAATAAGTACGTAGGTTAAAATAATGTTATCTAATATAATTGGTTATACAACATTAACTTAGATGATACTATATGATATGTTCAAATTTGAGATCAGTTCTGAAAATTTTGAGACTCTAAATACTAGTTAGTATAAGGCCATTAAATATAATTTATTTTAGTTCTCTAAAAGCAAAAAATGATCTATCGAAGAGTCTTTCGTGCAAAGTTTATTACTCTTTTCTTTTATCCTTATATTAAATAAATTGACAATAGTTTTGATCAACGAAAGTGTTTGTTTAATGTAAAAATTCTAAACAACTAGCCATTTCGAAATAGAGGGAATAACAACATCCAATGTTTTTTTGAAGTATTAGACATAGACACGACACCACAAAAGTACCACAACTTGTTTAAACATGGAGATTTTTACATGCAATTTCTCAAGCGAATGAGTACTCAAGAATCCTTTAGCATAAATACGACTGAGTGAATTTTTTTGGCTCTTTTCTAGCCCAGTGTGATGAATTTCATTACCAGCGTATGCAAGTCTTAACCTAACTTCTCTTCTAAATAAACTATATATATGGATGTCAACGAGTCGAATCGAGCAGGCTCACAAGCCAAAACTCTAAGCTCGCGCTCGGCTCGAGTAAAAATGATTTGGGCTTTTTTTGCCCTACTTTAACCGAACTTTTGCTTTGCCAAAATATCTAAACTCAACTCGAGCTTTCGACTCGAACGTTATCGAGCCAAGTCGGACCGAGCAGAGCCCACTCGATTTTATTTTTTATTTTTAAAAAAAAGGCAACAGTAGTTGCATGTGATTGTTGTGTTGCACAGAGCAATCACAAGCAGCTAATGTTGCCTATGTATCACAGGCAACAGCTGCCTGTAATGTATCACAGGCCTCACCTCGATTCTATCGAGATGTGAGCAGGTCGGCTTGGGCTTTTTCGGAACTGAGCCACGGGCCGTCTAAGCCAGCGTGCCAAATTGACACCCCTAGCTATATAATGATTTCACAAAAGAAGCATCTAAAGAAAACAAATATCAAATAGTTGTATTACTAGTACCACAAAATATTTAGTTATACAGAGTGATGAATTCTGTATTTCATCAACTCATCTCATACGGTTAATTGAATTGCAAAGTAACATGATCGTGCAAAATTCTGCAAGTACACGATATTGTAGATAAGTAATAAAGTGATGAATAGAGTATTATTATCCCCATGAAAACTATATATTTAATTTAGGATCAGTTAATTCTATCTCTAATCTAATTGCCAAGTTTTTGATTATCTATTCTATTAAGTATTCAATGTTAGAATTTCAATAAACTTTAAGTTCTCAAGAGTTTTAAATTTTAATTGCTTTATTACCAAAATCATCCATGTCAAAATCACCAAGAAAATTATAAAGTACGGAACATAACTTAATTCATTGAGAATGATTCTTTAATACTTGATCTTAATTTCATATCTTAAATCTTGAATATTGATTCTTGAGTTCTTGAACTTGATTTTGACTACTTGGTCCATAATCTTAATTGCTTCAATACATTCTTCTTGATTGTTGATTTCATATTCTTGATCGTGGATTTTGAATTTTTCTCTTCAATATGTTTTCTTTCATATTCTTGTGTAGATGAAATGATATAAAAAATGAGAATCACATAAGAATTAGGGACCATAACCATATTTATATTTTCATCTGTATTCTAGTCATCATCAAATACAACCCCGATAGATTTGATTTCTACACACATAATTCGGCCTACATTTTATTTAGATGCCTAAAACCCAATTATTTAATTATTTATTAAATCGCTTTAATTTTAGTTTTAACTTTAAGATAATCTTTATACACAATTAATTATATATGTCGGCCCACATAATAAATTAATAATTTTTCCATACAATCTCCCATTTGGGCCACATATGTTATCTTATAAATGTGCATAACCTTATGAGTTTAGAACTTTTGTTATCATAACCAAAAAACATCTCTGAACAATCTCGTTCATTAATCATGTCAATATGGGATAAAACGATTTTCGTTACAAGTATCACAACTAAACCATCGATGGTATCGTGTATCAACACAATAAATGACATGCTCAAGTGTGATGTGTACCATGAAAATTACATGTAATGTGATCCAAATATGTCTATTTCCAA
>CAIGRR010282223.1:0-11184 GCA_903798365.1 Fraxinus sp. 1973-6204 | reverse complement strand
CTCTCCCTTAAGCAAAATGGGGTTCAGAATTTCATTAAGCAAAATGATATTGATAATGGGTGTTTGGGAGACAAAGCTAAATCAACCCAGGCTTGACCAGGTGAAGTGGAATAAATTTGGGGGTTTTTGGAAATCAACAACTTTCTTTCTATCAAGCCGGCTGGATTTTGATTTTATGGAATCCTGTGAAAGTCCAAGTGGATGTGTTGGAGAGTACTTCTCAAATTGCCCATTGCTCCGCTACTTCTAAGGTTATCTCACTTACATTTTTTGTAAGCTTCTTTTATGGTTTCCATACTATTATGAATTGTAGACCCCTATGGAATAACATCATGAAGTTTGAATCTAATTGTGCTTCTCCTTGGTTGCTCATGGGACGTTTTAACAATGTGCTCAAATTTGATGAGAAATGTAATGGGGGTGGATGTTAAATCGTATGGGTTAGGGATTTTGTTAATGTGTGCATCAATGTAGGACTTACAAATGTGAGAACTATCGGTTGTTTCTACCCTTAGACTAATAACTTGATGTGGAGTAAACTTGATAGGGCTATGGTGAATGATGCTTGCGTACAAGAGGTGTTTAACAGTCTTGCTAATTATCTACATTCAAGACGCCGATCCGACCACTCATCATGTGTTGTATCACTTTTTGGGGTTGATAGAAGTAAGAGGAGGTCGTTTAGGTTCTTTAATATGTGGACCAACCACGATAGCTTTCTTGAGGTTGTACACAATGGTTGGAAACTTGAGGTTAGGAGAACGAAGCAATTTATTCTATGTAAAAAGTTGCAAGGTCTAAATGTGGAGCTTAAGAGGCTTAATGACAAACATTTTTCCCACATTTCCACTAGGGCTGGAATGGCTACTTTGTCTTTGAAAGAGATACAATTGGAATGGCATGATGATCCTCTTAATGTGGAACTTCAAAGTAGAGTGGCAAGTATAAGGAAGAAAGCTATAGATTTTTGTGAAGTAGAGAGGAGTTTTTACTTCCAACAAGCTAAATGTGAGTACCTAAAGAATAGTGAAAAGTATACTAAATTTTTTCGTTCGATGGTAAAACAGAATGCTAAGAGAAACTTCATTGCAACGGTGTGTAAAGAGGATGGTACTTTTACCTCTTCTTTGGAGGAAGTGGCCGACGAATTTGAGGTTTTATGGTGATTTGCTGGGAAAAATAGTCCGAGGCGAGTTGTTGACATTGATATCTTGGTGGGTGGATCCATGGTATCGAATGAGCATGCTTTGACGTTAACTAGGGGCATTTCTGAGCAAGATAAGATGCATTATTTTCTATTGGAGATGACAAATCACCAGGCCCAGATGGATTCTCATCTTGCTTCTTTAAAAATTCTTTAATTCTAGATCGATTTTAAAGCAAATGAATTACACTATCATTGTTTTAGTTCCCAAGGCAAACCATTCAAATTCCGTTATAGAATATAGGCCTATTGCATATTGCAATGTGTTTTATAAGGCTATTACTAAGATCATTGCATCTTGGTTGGGTCCTATTCTTAGTTCAATTATTGATCAAGTACAAGCCACATTTGTGGAAGGTAGAAGCATGGTGAAGAACATTCGTCTCGTTCAAGAGCTTTGAGACAATACAACCGTAAAAGGGTTGCTCCTAGATGCCTTCTTAAAGTTTATTTTAGGAAGGCCTTGGCTTAGAAGTGTGCTTGAAGGCCTTGGTTTTCCTACAAAGTTCATCAGATGGGTGATGGAGTGTATTACCACGACTACTTATTCCATTGTGGATTCTTTTAAGGGAATGAGAAGGCTTTTTCAAGGTGACCCTTTATCTCCATTTTTATTTGTTATTTGCCTTAAATATTTTTCAAGGACGCTTAAGCTACACCATCATAAATCTTCTCGACTTTCATGGACTGCTTGTTGAATCTACTAAGGTAGTTCTTTAGTGATTCAGTTTTCCCTTGTTTAATGTTTACCAACCGTTCTTTGGGTATAGTTCTTGCTTTCGCCATAAATTGGGCAAAAAACTCCGTGACAAAGTTATTCCAGCTTTTTATGGATCTTTGAAGTAGCCTTCTAAACCATCTTTATGCCTTATCTCCCAAGGTGAGCGGGAAAGCATGACACATTATGGCATATCCAGTTACTTGAAGCTCCATCCAGGAAGTATATTTGTCCGGGTGGCTAAGAGGATCCCCTTCCCCATCATACCCAGTTAGTTGTGGCATTTTCAACTTTTTAGGTAGGGGTTCATCAAGGATGTCCAAGTAAAGGGGAGTGAGAGATTCTCCCGTACTTCCTTTGTCCTTGGCTTCTAGGTTAGCGATGCATTTCTTCAAGGCACTCATTTCGGGTTTTGATTATTCTACAAAATGTTTGGCATAGGGATCATCATGCCTACTCACAAGTGTGAGAGAATGTTGAGAACCCAATCTATCAAATATGCTGTCAGTTCTCCTTGCAGTTGTAGGAGAACTCCTGATTTCTTTAGTTTGGCTTTTAGAAGATTCTCCTCCTGAGAATTGAAGGGTCATCCTGGTCGGAAGTCGTTTGGTTCTT
This sequence comes from Fraxinus sp. 1973-6204, assembly GCA_903798365.1. Lineage (NCBI taxonomy): Eukaryota > Viridiplantae > Streptophyta > Magnoliopsida > Lamiales > Oleaceae > Fraxinus > Fraxinus sp. 1973-6204. Next base: position 8,647 of record CAIGRR010282223.1, on the reverse strand, counting down.
TCCCTGTGTGGAGATTCCACCTCAAGATCTTATGGCGGGGCGGGAACTTGGTTTCGTTGCAACCTGTTGACAACATTTGTCAATTTTTCAATAGTTTCTCTCATTGCGATGAGGATCAATAGTATCGGTTTGACCTCGCCTTCTCCTAGCATTTTGTGGATGGCTGGTTTGTTCAGGATGAGTATGAGATTGATTCCCAGATGCTGAGGAATCATCCATAATGATATTTCTTTATAGGTTTTATAGAGAGATGGGGCTGTTTTCAAGTTGGAGCCCCTCCTTCTAGCGCCAATCTGTTGATGTCGAAAATTGTATAGACAAAAATTCAAGCCAACTTAGTGGAAAAATAAAGACTTCATTGATAAAGAAGGATCATCACATAGTTGATAATATGATTTCATTCTCTTTTCTAAGGAGATATTTGAAATATGACAAAGTGTTAGAAAGAGTTGTAGTATGAAATCTTGTGTTGTCCCCCTGGGCCCGTGCTATTCTTCTCTTTATAAATAAAACCCTGCATGCACCTGTCTTTTACCCATCTTGTCAGCCACAGTACCGAGCTGAGAAAGTACACTTACTGTCATGTTTAGATTGGTTAGCGAGCTCGGCCTGTCAAGTCATGATGTGTAAATCTCAAATGTGGTCCCAATAATTAATGAATTACTTAGAAAGGAAGCTAAAACATCTCATCGATGTGAATAGTGAGCGCTGATGTAAGATCTGCCATGTGTCGTAATTCTGTAGATAGTTTGTACAATGTGCATGGGATTTATAATCATTATGCTCCCTTAAGCCTCGAATAACTACCTAACAGAGCTGACCTTACATGTCCGAAATCACATTAGCACCGACTCTATACACATCGATCCGTATTCTGTCGACCTCCAAGGTCGGTCATAAACAGACGTAATGTTTTGAGTGACCTTTTGCTCGCAAAGTTAACTTTGGTGGAGATGGAGTGGTGGTGATTGTGATGGTGATGGAGTGGTTGAATTTGAATAAAATGATTAATTTTAAGGTTTTGATCGATGTTTCATCACTTTTTTTCAGGTTCTGTCACTTTTTTGAATTTTTGTATCTTTTTTTTAAATATACGTCACTTTTTGGAAATTTTTACCACTATGACAAAAATCAATTTTTAATAAAAGTGATATTTAACTTTATACAGTATTTTTTACTTTTAAAAAACTTTTTATATGATTAATGAGTTAGCTGAGTTGGTATATGATGGTGGCGGTAAATTGACTTAAAGATGTTTGACATTTTGATTAGTGTGTTATCAATAAAGTGATTTAAAGATATTTTACGGTGAACGGAGAAAGAGGAGGGACGGTGGNTGTTACTTTTTTTTTTTTTTTATTTCTGTTATTTTATTAAACTGATTTTAATTTTAATTAGTGTTTTGTCATTTTTTCTAAAAAAAATGGCAATTAATTTTAAAAAGTAACATTGTATCACTTTTTTGTGAAAAAAATACTCCCACATTCTTTTTATATGATTAATGATTTGGCTGAGTTGGTAGATGATTGTAGCAGTAAGTTGACTTAAAGATGTTTGACATTTTGATTGATACTTTGTGAGCAAACTGTGGAAAAAGGAGAGATGGTGGTTGTGTTAATATTTTTTTTTTTTGTTATTTTATTGAATTGATTCCAATTTAATTGTTGTTTGGTCACTTTTTTTGAATTTTTGTCACTTTTTTAATGTTGGTTACCTTTTTTCTATCATTTTCTTGAATTTTTTGTCACTTTTTGAGTGACAAAAATCATTTTTTTTAATGAAAGTGATATTAAAAAACTGTTCTAAAACGCTTGCATAAGGGGCGTTAAGACTCGAAATTTGGGCAAAACGTCTCCCTTCGCACCTAAATGCATTTTTTTTCCAATTCTTAAACAATTGAATTTTTTCCTTCCTCTCTTTCATCTTCCTTGGGCGCGCTTTATAAGTTTCTATTTTTTTTCCTTTTTTAAAAATCTTTTATTCGACTTTAGCTTATTAATTTAAAAAAAAAAAAAACATTTCACTTGTCATTAATTTCAAGTTTTTAAAAAAATTTATTTGTACAAAAGTTAAAAATGATTTTTTCTAAATAGTTAAATAAAATTTAAACTATGATGTTATTTACATTATGTAATTCTAATTTTGGGACTCGTTATTTTTGTTGCAAACTCCAAAAGTATTTATGAAGTTCCTATAAATTTATTAAATAGGACTCGTCTAATTGAAAATTGAAATTATGAAAAATATTCTAATTTTTGCATTTCGAAAACTTAGAAATGGTATAATTGACTAATATTAGGAATTATTAAGTAAATATAATATTTTATAATACTAGATATTTTATATGTATTACTTTAATTATGAAAATGATTTTTTAAATGATTGAAAATTTAAAATAATATTAAAAATAAGAAAACGTTTTCTTATGCTTAAACCTCGCCTCAGCTTAATCATGCAATGAGTCGAGCCGAGTCACAAGCCAAAATTGAAGCTCGGGCTCGGCTCAAGCCAAAAATGTTCGAAGTAAAAAAATTTCGGCTCGGGTTTTTTTTTTGTGTCAAATCTAAATTTTTTTAAAAGAATTTAAAATTTGTACAATTTATATGTACTATAATTTAAATTAAAGTTAAAACCCACTTCATTTATCCGTTAATAACAAAAAATAAAAAAACAATAGGAAAAAAAATTAAATGTAGGCAGCTATTTAAGTGCCTGCACAAGTGCGGCAAGACAGCTATTTTAGCTGCCTTTTTAAAAAATGTTAATTATTGGGATATGCTCGTATGATCCTACTCGGATTTTTTTTGGGTCGAGCCCGAGCTACCTGAGTCATTTTGCCATCCCTACCTATGCTCGCTTAAACTCGTAAGATTTGAAATTTTGCCTCAAAGCCTAGCCACGTTTTACGCTTTTTAGAAGAATGTTGAAAAGTGACATTTAATTTTATACAATATTTTTTAACTTTTAAAATACTTTTCATATGATTTTTCAAAAAAATCTTAATTTTCGGGGTGTTTTTGTAGGTCCTCTCGGCCCAAATTAGAAATCTAAAGCTTAAAAAACATGTCCCGACCTTAAAACTACTATATTAATTGTGGAGGTGGCAATGAGTTGAATAGAAATAGCATATAAGCTCACCACCCAGCTCAATTTGACTCATTAGATGAGTTGGACTTAGTCCATTGGTCAATGAATCGTGCATGAGTATATTTATAATGGATTGAATAGAACTAGCATATGAGCTCACCAACCATCTCAATTTGACTCATTAGATGAGTTGGACTTAGCCCATTGGTCAATGAATCATGCATGAGTATTGTTGCGGGCCTGTGACAGGCCCGCTACCTCACCTGCGGCGTGTCAGCAAGGGTGTTCCGCACCGTACCAAGTGGCAGCCGAGGCGATTACGCATAGGACAAGCTGACTGCATAAGCCGAAGCGATTACACTGGGGACGAACTGGACAGATGCTAGCAAAGGAACCAAACTCATCTGCGATACACCGCGGATGCAAAGGCCCATACTTCGCTTCTACGACTCCACTCCTGCCTCACCTCATCCCAACGAAGATCTCTTATACAAAGATCTTCCCAAAGTCAACTCCCTGACCGATGGGACGTATGGCATGACCCAAATGGTTAATTCAGCTTCTTTTGTCAAAAACATTCAATACTAGCCAACCTATAGAAAGACAGATTGACACCTAGGATATGACGAGCCTTGAGGATCTGATAACACGTGTCTTCTCATCCGACGGCTCTCATTTTCCCATCCTTGGTATAAATACACCCTACTTGTACCTGAAGAAGGATTAGAATCCCACTCTCTCCAACAAACATAGCAAACATGAGTAACATTTCTCTCCCCCCACACATTAGCACCTTTATCATCATACATTTCTATCAACCATTTTCCCGGCGAGTGACTACTGGTGAGCTGGTTTTCGGTTGAACATAAACTGACTTGACTGTCGGAGTGCTCGCGGCCGCTCCTAACCCCTCCGGGAAAGGCCATGGATGACGCCGTGCTCTTGTGCAGAGAAGAGTTGACTTGAAGACTTTTTCTGTTAGCCTGTCGGAGCCATTTTTCGAGGTCAACAGATCGGGGCCGTCTATGGAAACTTACTTAAACAATGAGTCTTCCCACCCGAAAAGCTTGTTCAAACATCCGGTTGATACCCTCCCTTAAAAAAAGAAAGAATCAACTGCATGCAAGCTCGGCAAAGAAGAAAATATCCGTCACTCCGGACCATGAGCTCCAGTAACGAAGATATGAACCCGAGGAGAACAAGGAGATCTCTGAAGAAGAGATTTCTCAAAATGTGATGCATCAGCGACCCCATCACCGATATCGTAGGGGCAACTAGATAGCCCAACTAACTATCGAAGTGGCTACTATGGCTGCAAATATGAGGAATATCGCAGCTCAGAATGCTGCCATGCAAGAACTCCTCATGCAGGTATTGAATCAAGGTGATTTTAAAGCCCCACAAAACCCTCAACAATTAGCTCATAGATGAACTGAAGCAGAATCAAGTAGGAGGACTTATTTTAGTCCCCATGGCGAAGCCCCCATTTAAAAAGAAGTGGGAATGGACATTTCCAACTACACTCTCGCTCCCAACGCCCCTGCAGGAGAGGACAACTTCCCCTCGGAATATAAAGAGCAGCCCCAGAGGTCTGCCAGTGTCTTTGATAGAATTGGGCAGGTACCTAGAAATAGGAACCAGCCCACACATCAAATGGCTCACCATCAGGACCGAACTCAAGCCGCTCCACCTCGAAATAGACGAGAAAGGAGAAATGCGGTAGATTGGGAGAACAGAGGTGAGACTTCTCGCATCTGCTTCGCCCAACAACGGATGGGAACATCTCGACGAACCGTATAGGTCATTCGAACTAGATGATGATGATGACAACTTGCCCTTCTCCACGGAACTCCGCACCTTTTCGATGCCCCATAACTTTGTCCTTCTAAAAGTTCCTAAGTATGAAAGAAAGGGCGACCCAGAGAAGTACCTCAACAAATACAAAATCCAGATGAGCCTAAGAAGTGCCTCGCCAGCCTTGAAGTGTAGGTTTTCCACCAAACTCTTGGCGGTGCTGTTGAGGTGTGGTATAGCAGATTGGCATCTCTTAGCATAAGAAGCTGGCCAGACCTGAAGAAGGCATTTTTGAACCAGTATCTTTCGAGGAAAGTGGGAGAGGCACCAATACAGCCCCTGCAAGACATGAGGCAAGTAACAGGGAAAACTCTGAAGAGATACCTCGTCCATTTCACTGATGAGATTACTTACTGCGAACAAGTGACAGATAGGGAGGCCCTTTCAGCTCTGAAAAGAGGCTTAAACATGAATATTTTTTTTTGGAGGGATGTCTGAAGCAAAAACCCTTCAACGTATTGGTGGAGATGATGAAAGTTGAAATTGTCAACGAGGAGATGATTGACCATCGAAACAGAGCCGCCCAGGGACTTCCACCGCCTTAGAGGTAAATTGGTAAAGGACCTACCGCCTATATAGTGAGCCAGCAATGGACTCAGGCCGAACATGCTATAGGTCCCACCTCGGGGCAAGCGTTGGCGACTGCTACGTTAAATGTAGTGCCTACCTAGGCCTATGAAAGTGCTGGCCCCAGCATCAATAATCCAACAAGGAACACTGGACGACCCTAACCTCTAGAAGTAGAGGACGAGGCAGAGGGCCTAGAAATAGGCCCCAGGAGGTTCTGTGGCCTTACTGTACTTTTCATCGCTACTACGGCCATGACACAAGTGATTGTCGAGATGCGAATCGACCCTCAAGTAATTCTAGTAATGCAAGGGATAATCGTTACCAGAATAACACCCCGAGGTGTACCTCTTCATGAAAGGGATAAACGAGGCAACACTTGCCACACAATGACAGAAATGATGATAGGGAAAAGCCCCGAAGAGTGCAACATCCCAGGAGGGATTCAGCTACTTCCAACGAACATCGGCCCATTTGAAAAATTGATATTACAATCGGAGGACCCCACGTAGGAGGTGAATTAAAAAATGCTCAGAGGAACTATACCAGAGAGGCGAGGAGTCCGCCCATGGCAAGTTATATAGTAATCCAATGTTCTAGGAGGCAGAACTGTGGAGCCTATTACATTCACCCAGAAAGATGTGGCAGGTGTGCACTTCCCATACTGCAAAACCTTGGTAGTTAGAGCCGTAGTAGCCTGCAATAGGCTAAAACGAATGCTGGTGGATAATGGCAATTCAATCAACATCATGTTCGGCTCTACTTTTGATAAGATGGCAGTAGATCATACGCTAACACCAATGACTTCACCCCTCTATTGATTCACCGAGGACAGCATCATCCCTAGAGGTAAAATTACTTTGGCCATTGAAATGAGGGCTTTGCCCCAGTTAGCACACCACTTCATGGAAGACCAGCCCTGAAAGAATTATGGATAGTCACTTCTATCCATCACCTTTGCATGAAATTCCTAATGAAAAGAGGAATTTCCACTGTTCGGGGTGATCAGATGGGATCTAGAAAATGGTACCTAATTCTCTAAGGAAAACAGAACCGCGAGTTAACATGGTACCGGACGCTGAAATGTCAGAGGCCCCTGAAGAAGGGCCACCTCTGATGGTTGATACTATCATGGCATAGGCCAGGCCTAAAATTTCCTTGGAAGAACTGGATCCCAGGATAATTGAATCCGAATCCTAAACTGCCCCGATGGAGGAACTGGAAACATTCCTAATAGACCCACTGGATGCGTTTAAGGTTCTGCAGGTCGGCAAACGAAGATATGGTTAGAATAGACCCAGAATCAACTACCACCATTTGCAAATTGATCTAAACTACACCCCCACATAGGCAAAAGAGAAGAGCTTTGAATATCGAAAGGTATGAGGCCTTGAAGGAAGAGGTAGAAAAGCTCGTCAACAATGGCTTCATCCGTGAAGCCAACTATCCGAAGTGAATTTCAAATCATGTTCTTGTAAAAAAACACAATGGCAAATGGAGGGTCTGTATTGACTTCTCCAACCTAAATCAGGCCTGTCCCAAGGATAGCTTTCCACTTCTACGAATCGACAAGTTAGTGGATTCAACCGCCGGGCACGAACTGTTAAGCTTCATGGACGCCTATTCCGGCTACAATCAAATCCCAATGCACCCAGGAGACGAAGAGAACACTTCTTTCATCACGGACAGAGGGCTCTATTGCTACAAAGTGATGTCNTGTTAAGCTTCATGGACGCCTATTCCGGCTACAATCAAATTCTCATGTTCCCAGGCGACGTAGAGAGCACTTCATTCATCACTGATAAGGGGCTTTACCGCTACAAGGTGATGCACTTTGGCCTGAAAAATGCTGGGGCCACCTATCAGAGGCTAGTGAACAAAATGTTCGCTGATCAGCTCGGCAAATCTATGGAAGTTTATGTTGACGACATATTAGTTAAAAGCCTCCGAGCTGAAGAACACATCAAACACCTGGAGGAAACCTTCCAAACACTGAGAAGATACCGTATGGGGCTGAACCCTCTTAAATGTGCATTCGGTGTAGCCCAAAGCGGTGCAACGGCTCACTGGCGGGTAGCCGAACTCAATCGCTTCATCTCAAGGGCCACTGAAAAGTATCTACCCTTCTTCAAAATCCTCAAAGGATGGAAAACATTTCAATGGACCTCGAAATGTGAAGAGGGGTTTCAAGAGTTGAAAAATTGCTTAGGACACGCACCCCTCATCAGCAAACCAAAGGAAGGAGAACCCTTATTACTATATTTGGCATTGGCTGAAGATTCAATCAGCTCAGTTCTTGTGTGAAAAGAAGAAACTCACCAGTTGCCAATATATTATGTAAGCAGAGCCCTATTACCTGCTGAAGCGTGTTATCCAGATATGGAGAAATTGGTCCTTGCATTAGTCATTACCTCTAAAAAACTGAGGCCCTATTTCTAGGCCAACAGCATTTACGTTTTAACGAATTTTTCGCTAAGGCAAGTTCTGCAGAAGCCAGACGCTTCAGGAAGGTGCTGAAGTGGGACATTGAGCTCAGTGAATTTGATATAACGTATACGCCCTGAACTGCAATCAAAGGTCAAGCCCTGGCTGATTTTATGGCGAATTCGCTAAGCCCCTGGAAATCGAAGTGAACAGGAGCCAGCAGAATCCCCTACCTGGAATCTCTTTATTGATGGCTCCTCCGGAGAAACAGGCTCTGGAGCTGGTGTTGTGCTGGAAAGCCCAGAGGGGCATAAGCTGAACTGCGATGTTAGGATTGGGTTCAAGGCTTCCAATAATGTGGCTGAGTATGAAGCCCTTCTAGCGGGACTTCGATTAGCAAAAGAACTACAAGTGAAGAGAGTGATCAGCAATAGCGATTCACAGCTAGTGGTAAATCAAGTAAATGGAAACTTTGTTGCTAGAGACAAACACATTGCAGCCTATCTGAAGCTGGTAATGGACTCTCTGCCCAACTTTGAAAAGTTCAAACTGATCCAAGTGCCACGCAAGGAGAATTTCCATGCGGATGCACTGTCAAAATTGGCCAGTAGCAAAGATTCAGAACTGCTCAAGGTGGTACCAATTAAGCACCTAGCTGAACCCTCTATCAAGAAGGGTAAAGAGCTTATGTGGATTGAAAGTACACCACCTTGGA
>CAIGRR010282222.1:0-10138 GCA_903798365.1 Fraxinus sp. 1973-6204 | reverse complement strand
AAACATCATCGTCCCTATTCGAATATCATTTCTCTTAATTTGCCAATCAACTACAAAACTTTGTAGAGTCATGGAATGGACTTTTCGCAAAGATCAATCATAAAATAAACAATAACCAAGTTCTTTATTCATTTGGCTATCTTTATTATTATTATTTTATTCCTTAATCCCCGGTCGTGAATGGGACCTTTTGAAATTAATGATAATGGTCAATCCCCAAAACATCACAGCGTCTACGACACTTAGACAAAAATAGTACAAATTTATCATTAAAAATAGTTAATATCCATAATTGAAATAACAAATCACATTCTTTGTCTTACATTATGTAACACTTTATTTATTAATTTATAACTTTTTTTTTTTCTTAAAAAAAAACCGGGCCAGCGGTTAACTACTGGCCCGGGTATATGGGACCCGGACCGGACCGGTTNATTCTTTGTCTTACATTATGTAACACTTTATTTATTAATTTATAACTATTTTTTTTTTTCTTAAAAAAAACCAGGCCGCTGGCCCGGGTATATGGGACCCGGACCGGACCGGTTCCGGGTCCCGTTGGCCCGTGTTCGGCCCACTCGGTTCGTGGGCCGAATTACGGGCCGGTTCATATATGGGTGGGCCTCCGAATTACGGGCCGGCCCGCCCATCTTGACATCTCTACTCAGATGGAAGAAAAGTGAAGAGAGGGAAGAAGGTGCCCGATTTTCTTGTTGGTGCCTTGTGTGTTTCGGATGAGCGGATGTTTGTTAAGAGTGTCGTGTGTGTTTTTCCATTGAAAAAAAAAAAACTGGTTGAACCCATTTTCTTTTCTTTTTTTCTTCCCTTTTATAGTAACGGTCACCCGGCGTATTACTGGACAATCACCCATTTGAATGTTGGCCCTTAAACGACTTGCCCGATATTTTCAGCGAGCGAGTGCCAGTTTACCGGCATATTTTATTTTTTTTTAATGCTTTTTTATTTAAAGCCTAACACACTAAGGGTTTGACATGCAACGCAATGCTCTTTGACTTCGTGATTGATTTTATACGATGAACTTGAAACTACCTGAATTGTGATAAAAACACATGTAAATGCACAAATTCAAATGCCCTAAAATACTAATGCACTCCCTAAATAATGCAATAGTTAATCAAAATAAGTGAAAGGATAAAAAAATGGATTGCCTCCCATTGGATGCCTTGTTTTGCTTGTGCCGGTTGACTTTGCACCCGTTTTTATTTTTTCTCCAAAAGTTTACGTTGTCATTGTCATTAAAATATGGCTTGACTTAACTACTCGATTCGAACTCCACTATCTAAAATTCAACTATTTCATTGATGTTAATGAGAATATCAATTAATAAGCAACCATTGGAGTCGGAGAATTGCTTGGTAAGGTCAGTAAATGTCACCTTTTCAAAACTATGATCAACTCCTCATTTTTCATATGCTCATATTCTTTAATTAAAGCTTTCTCGCATTCAACTTCTATATCCAAAACTTTTGGCAAAGAAATAATGACATCTCTATAAAAGTCTTCTCCTCTTGTTGTATTTGTTGGAAGCCCAATGAAAATGATTCTTTTAATTGATGTCCATTAATAACCGATGGAAGATATAATTTCACAGGAAAATCACCTATGTCAAGTTTTGATAAGAGAAATAATATAACAGATAAGTCACCTAGAATAGTTTCATCAAGTTCAAATTTCGCTTTTATATATTATAGTCGTTGTCCTATAATGAAATCTCCCACAAACATATCTCCCTCATTAATTTCTTGAACTGCCAATTTTTATTGTCTTATGGTGTCACATACGATAATTTTTTGTTGAAATTAACCACAATTATCTGTTATCATGATATTCTTGGTTTTTTAATATCCTGAAAAGAAAAAAAAAATAAATAAAGACAAAGTAAGTGGAAAAAAAAAAAAAAAGAATATGGATAAAAATTCTAATTAGTGCTAAAATAAATTGCACACAAGCTAAAGTAGAAATCTCAGGCAACGACGCCAAAAACTTGTTGCAAAAACATTCTCGTTTGAAATATTGCAAGTGCACAAATAGTTAACAAGTAGTAAAATGGATTTTTAATTCAAGTATCGTACCCACAGAGATTATAGTAGTTTAAGTTTGAATTAATTTTACTATAACTAAAACTATGAAAATTGATAATTTTTCTATGACAAAATTGTAACCAACTAATGTACTTAGGAGTCCAAGATTTAACTTAACGAAAATCAACGCAAAATTTTTCTTAATGCAAGTTTGACAAAAAATATAATGATGAAAAGCGTACTAGAATTTTGAATCTCTTTATATCAATCCCCCTTAACCCCAAACATTTAAATTTGACGGCATGATTCAATTATGAAGATCAATATTCCTAATTTGTTTAAATAATCTCTCTTGAATAGAATTAAACATATTCTTACCTGTGACCCGACTATATTTCGATGATATATGTGATCTACAAAAATTGAATCTATGTCTAACTTATTTTCCATATTTCGAAGGTAAAATAAGTCACAAACTCATACACTTATTGCACATATAATTGTAGAGAAGCATAAACTCATGTCAATCATTCAAAATAAAAAATGTGCTTTGAATGTGAAAAAGAAATCAAATAAAGGGTTAAAAGTTTCTGATACAAGATTTATCGTAATCCTAACACTAAAAATACTTAGCTACTCAAAAGTCGGAATTAAACTGTTAGCGGTCCCGATCAAAGATGGACATAATACAAGATTAAATCTCTTAGGTGAGAATTGCACCATAGTTTTGATAAATAATTCTGGATGATTTCTTTATTCACGATCAAGGCTTTATATAAGCCAAGCTTTAACAAATTAAGCTGAATTTCAGCCCAAGGGAAATGCAATAGAAGGAAATAAAAAAAAATAGAAATAGAATGTTGAATTTCAGCCAAAAGAAAATGCAAAGAAAAAAGACAGAAATGGAAACAATCCTAAACTAACGTTGGAGGCTTTATTTCGTGCGGCCATTAGCCCATATATTTAGGATTTGGTTGTGGCATCCTACTGGACCTGCATGGCTTATCAATCCTCCCCCCATGGAGTGGAATCTTGTCCCCAAGATTCATGGAAAGAAATCGTTTCAGTAGTATCTTGGTTGGTTCCCATGTAGTATCTTCTTTTGGCAAATGTTTCCAATGCACTAGGCTCTCCTCTACTATGTTAGTTCCGTGCTTTATCCAACAAGTGTCTAGCACTGATTGAGGTTCTAAAACAACAACCCCTTCTTCCGTGAAGGGTGGTAACTCCTTGTGTGCTTCATCAGCCTTTCCTTCATACGTCTCAAGGAGAGATACATGAAAAATCAGGTGAATGTGGGCTCTCTCTGGCAGTTGAAGTTTATAAGCTACGGACTGACACTTTTCCAAAATGCGATAAGGCCCATAGAAATGATTAGATAATTTTTGATGGGCTAGTTTGTCTGCTGGCTATATGGTTGCAATTTCAGAAGTACAAGATCACCAACATCGAAGGAAATATCTCTCCTGTGTTGGTCGGCCAATAGCTTCATTCGGTTGACTGATTTCTCTAGATTATTCTTGAGATGCTGCAACAATTCATCACGGCTTAATAAATTTTGATCAACCTCGTGTACCAGAGAGAAGCCATCCTTGTATGATGGAATGGTTGGAGGTAATCGCCCATAGAGAGCTTGGAAGGGAGTCATACCAGTAGAAATATGGTATGTTGTATTATACCAATATTCTGCCCAAGGTAAGTAACTGTTCCATTTGCGTGGCCATTGATTCACATAACACCTAAGATATTGTTCAATGCAACGGTTAACGACTTCCGTTTGCCTGTCTGTCTACGGATGGTATGCCTAGCTGAGGTGGAGCTTAGTCCCTAACATTTTGAAGAATTCTTGCCAAAATTTGCTAATGAAAATCGGGTCACAATCACTAACAATGGTCTTGGGCATACCGTGAAGCTTGATTACTTCTGCCACAAATTTTTCTGCCACACGTTTTGCAGGGAAAGGATGGGATAAAGTCAAAAATGGGCTGACTTACTTAGTCGATCCACAACCACCAATAAGGTATCCTTAGTTTGCAAAGTTGGTAGTCCTTCAATGAAGTCTAACGTGATGTCATCTCATACCTAGCAAGGAATCGGCAATGGTTATAGAAGTCCTGTCGGAGCCAAAGTTTATGTCTTAGCTTTTTGGCAAATTTCGCATCCCTCTATGTACTCCTGGACTGATTTGTGTATAGACGGCCAATAAAATTGTTGCCCTAAGTTTTTTAACGTCCGTAAAACCCCCGAATGGCCACCAATTTTAGTATCATGCATTTCATACAATAATTTATCTCATAAAGATGGATTGTTAGGAATGACCACTCTTCCTTTATAAAGAAGCATCTCATTGCGCCATTGATAAGGCCCTTCGGGTTGTGTTTCTGTCATCCCCATGGACTGAATGTAAGAATCTTCCTTAGAGGCTATTTGATTTCTTCCCATAAGCTAACTTGTGGCATAAAAATGTGGTGAAGAATAGGGCTACCTTGTTTGCGCGATAGAGCATCTGCGGCTGAGTTCTCACGTCCGGGACGGTAGATAATTATATAGTCATAGCCTAAGAGCTTGGTTACCCATTTTTGTTGTTCTGGCGTGGTAATTCATTGATCTAAAAAATACTTAAGATTTCGTTGGTCCATCTGGATAAAAAATTTCTTGCCCAACAAATACGGTCGTCATAGGCGTATGACTTCTATAATGGCCAACATTTCCCTAGCATAAGTGGACCATGATTTCTTGGACACCCCAAGGGCTCGGCTGATGAAGGCTATAGGCTTGCCTTGTTGGGTTAATACGGAACCAATTCCTTCGCCTGAGGTATCTGATTCAATGGTGAAGGAGTCATTGAAATTTGGCATTGCCAATATGGGGATAGTCGTCATAACCTTCTTGAGGGTAAGAAAGGCAGCCTCTGCGTCGTTATTCCATCCAAATTGTCCCTTCTTGAGTAAATTTTGAGTGGTCGAGCTATTATGCCATAGTTTCTTATAAATTTTTGGTAGTAACCTGTCAAACCTAAAAAACCACGTAGCTCAAAAATGTTAGTGGGTTGAGGCCATGCTACCATGGAAGCAATTTTGTTATCATCAGCCTTCACCCCTTGATTGGTAATAATGTGCCCCAAGTACTCTAATTCTTGTTGTCCAAAGGCACATTTGCTTGCCTTAACAAAAAACTGATGCTGCCTCAATATCTCCAAAGTTCATTTTACGTGTAATACATGCTCATCCCAAGTGGAACTATAAACCAATATATCATCAAAGAAAACCAAAATAAATTTTCTAAGATTTGGACAAAATATAGAATTCATAATGGCCTAAAATGTAGAAGGTGCGTTACAAAGACCAAATGGCATTACCAAGTATTCATAGTGCCCGTTATGAGTGCGGAATGCAGTTTTTAGGATATCAGGAGGGTTAACTCTTACTTGGTAGTACCCAGCTCGTAAATCAAGTTTGGTAAAGTAGGAAGCACCATAGAGTTTGTCTAGCATGTCATCTACTGTTGGAATTGGGAAGCGATTCTTAATGGTGGCCGTGTTAAGTGCACGGTAGTCCGTACAAAATCGCCAATTTCCATCCTTCTTCTTCACTAGTAGTACTGGTGAAGAAAATGGGCTTGTGTTAGGACGGATGAGCCCAGAGTGCAACATCTCATGGACTTATTTCTTGATCTCCACCTTCTGGAAATGGGCATATCTGTATGGCCTCACATTGATTTCGGTACCCTCTTTGCATTGGATGCAATGATCGATCTCGCGTATAGGTGGCAAGCTAGATGGTTCCTTGAACATATCTTCATATTCTTCTAGCTCGGTTTGCAAGTTAAGCTTCATTTCCTTAGGTGTAATGTCTAGTGAAGTGGGTTTTAATTCAGGTTGTAAGCACACTGTAAAAACTGTATGGCCCTGGCGGAATCCCTTCGAGATTTCTTTTAACGAGGCCTTCTATATAATTTGCACATCCATTCTCGTTTCTCCCACATAAAATCCATGGTTAATTCTTTTCGGTTACACACCACAGATCCTAGCATTTTCAGCCATTGAATCCCCAAGATAAGATCAAGACCTGATAGAGGTAGTGAAAAGAAGTGAGATAAAACTTTGTGCCTTACAGCTTTACCAGGACTTTGTTGAAGCGGCCTTGACACTGTAGTCTTTCTCCATTGGCCACCCGAACGGTGAAAGCTTCAGTGGTTACCATGGGTAATTTCAACATGCTGGCCAAACGATCACTAATAAAGTCGTGGGTAGACCCACTGTCGACCAACACCGTGGCTTCATGAGGACCCATTTTGGCTGTCATTCTCATAGTCCTAGGTGCTGCCCATCCAGTTAATGCATGGAGGGTTATTTCTGGCTTCGGTTCATTCTCGAATAACCTTCCATTGGAGTCTTCTTGCTACTGTTGTTAAGTAACCTCTTCGCATAATACCTTACCGGCATCATTGTAAACTTGTATCATCAACAGTTGAGGCCTTTGACATCTATGTCCTACTGTGAACCTCTCATTACAATGAAAACATAATCATTGTACCCGTCGTTGCTACATCTCATCCCATGTCAGCCTTCGAACCGGTCCAACAGGTGTCGTGGGAGCCACACGAACTGTTGACGGAAGAGCAATCGATGGTTACACTAGTGGAAATGGCCGTAGGTACCTTCTCTACCTTGTAGGCTGATCATCTCGTATCCTAGCCACTCGTATCCTAGCCAAATTGATGGTATCCCATCGACAATTTCAGTTTTTAGACTACCCATGAAAGTCCCAACAAGGGCCTTTCATGTCCATCCTTTGACTCGATTCCCAAGTCTTTCGAACTGTCGTTGGTATTCTCTCAAAGAGCTTACTTGTCTAATTTGTGAGAGGGCCTCATCAAAGTCCTCGCAATCAGATGGTCCAAACCGAGCCCATAACTCGTCTTCAAATCCTTCCAATGATAGTATCGTGCCTTCATTTATGTATGTTCTCTGGAGCCACTACCACCATTGGTTTGCATCGTCCTCCAAGTGATAAGTTGCTAAGGACACCTTCTGAGCTTCAGGGATGGCTTGGAATTCAAAGAACTGGTGCACACGGTTGAACCATTCAGTAGGATCATCGCCCGTGTATCGTGGAAATTCTAATTTTACCATTTTTTTATGAGCACACCATTTGTATTCCCTCCGTAGCCTCACACGGGGTGTCATCCTGGTGGTTCCGTGAGTCTCCTCCTTGTTCATTATTGCGGAAGGTATTATTAGATCCTTCTCCAAACGAACGCAGCATTTCAGTTATGCGATTGAAGTTTTCCTCCATATTCTGAAACTTATCTGCTACCCTTAATTCCATACGATTCATTCCTTCTTGAAGGCCACTGAGCCCAGCCTCCAAGCTCTCAATCCGTTCCTTGTTGGTTGTCATTTTACAATAACCCCACTCTGATACCACTATTAGGGGTCCTGATCAATGACGGACAGAATACAAGATTAATTCTCTTTGGGTGAGAACAGTTTTGATAAATAATTTTGGATGATTTCTTTATTCACAATCAAGGCTTTATATAAGCCAAGCTTTAACAAATTAAGCTGAATTTTAGCCCAAAGGAAATATAATAGAAGGAAATAAAAAAATAGAAATGGAATGCTGCATTTCAGCCAAAAGAAAATGCAACAGACAAAGACAGAAATGGAAACAATCCTAAACTAACGTTGGAAGCTTTATTCCGTGCGGCCATTAGCCATATATTTAGGATTTGGTTGTGGCAGCCTACTGGACCTGCGTGGCTTATCATTAACAAAAAAAATTAAAAGACATCACCAATAAATTGACGAAACGTGATTAATTTTCTAAAACTCTTGCAAAAATTGTCAATCGAGTTTTTCCCACAAAAATTCTGGAATAATTTCCTATTGCTTCTGCATGTCTGTCCCGTGTGTGTCTTTGTCGTGTCTTCTCTTTCGAATTCCCACAAACCACCGAGACTAATTTTGCTTCCCCATTTTTGTTTTTTTCTCATCTGTCGGCAGCTTTGATAATCGAAAAGGAAGTCCAAGTCTACTTGAATTCCATTCCCATTGCAATTTCAAGTTGAGGCCCATTCCAATCCCAATGCCTATTGAAACATTATTTTTCTTCAAACCCTCAATTTTTTTTAAAAATAATGCAATTTGTTGACCCTCATTTTTTGTACCATTAACGTGAACAATAGATACCGAATCCACTCGTGCCCACATAAGCTAATTCTAACTGGGTAGACAGATTACTAGTTGTTAATATTTCGAATTTGAACATGGAAGAAGCTAGATAACACGAGAGAAATATGTTTGGACTTCGACAAGATATATGAACGAAATTGCACGATAAGAAGCGATCAATAACAATTTAACTAAAGATTAAGATCAAATATCTAACTTTAGCAACAAAAGATCGTAGATAGCATATAGCTTGTAGTTGATATCTTAGCATTACCCCAATGACACAAAGAGGGATATTTATAGTGTTACATGTGAAATAGTGACCATTGAATGAGAAGACACGTGACATCATCTCTTTTACTGAAGCATCTCATCATATGCTGACAAGACAGAGACATTTTACTCATTACAAGGGTCAAATCAATCATTACAATAGGATTTCAAAAATTCGGGATCTTCAAATGTGTGTCGTCACTCGTCGTGATTGAGTTTCGGGTTTGACTTCGTTTAGCCTCACTACTTCGGTAGAGGAGCTTCGATTGGGCCTTGGATTTAGCTTCAGCAGAGGGGTTTCGACAAGTAAGAATGGGCTTTAGCAGATCAGATTTAATGGACTTTGGTAGGTCCTACTCCACGTGGGATGCCACATGGTGAAGCTAACACAATTCAATCATTGAGTCCAATTAATTGTGCAACCAATGTCCTCATATTTCTAAAGTGTGGAACTTGATCCTCTACTTTAGAATTACGCCTATTTTGGTCCTTCAACTTCTATTCATGCACATATGAATCCCCAAACTTTCCATTCAATAGCCGATTGATCATTATTTCTTTTCCAATTGCTTAGGAACAAGTCCAATGTTGAAATAAAAGAAAATTAACCTAAATTAAGTAGAAAGAAACACTTAAACAATGTAACAACTTAGTAATATGACACACATAAATGCACAAAATGCACTTATCTACTACCCAAAAGCAATTACAACTACAAAATTTCTAATTTATATCCTATCCCAAGCTTAAATATCACATTGTCTCGAGATGTAAAAAGCACGAATAAAGAGAGTAGAAAATGTATGTTGCTACTAAGGGATGTGATATAGCAGAGGAAGTCATGGAGTTGGAAATCGAGGTTTCTTATTCCGGTCATGGAAAATCACACTTCTTGTGAAAATAGACAAAGAAAGTATTAGTGCCCCCAATTAATCAAGCGTGCTCTATATTCATTTATTTATTTGTTGGTTTTGTAATTTATTCATATTTATTTAATTAACTCTTATACCTAAACTAAAAAATAAAAAAAGAAAATCTAAATTAAAAAGTAAAAGGAAAGAGGGGATGGAAATACGTAGGGGTTAATTTGAAAGTGGGGGAGGTAGGTTTTAGTCGAGGGGTTTTAAAAGCCCTTTTGTTAAAAATGGGGGTGATTAATTACGTACTAGGATGGACGCCCTACTATTTGAGTGCCTTAGGGCTTAGCCACTGGGGGGGATCCAAAACTTTGATTCAGTTACGATGGTCGGTCAATGATTATATAGCAATGCTGTTTAAATTAAATAATATTAAGAATTCTTTAATCTATATTGAAATGTACTAAAACGTAAAAATCATGTATTTATATCAAAATACTGCTCAATACAATCCTAAATAATAATATAAAATACATGATACATGAGACTTCTTTGTGTTAATAATGCTTAACAAATTATTTGCTTGATTAGAAGCAGCGGTGAATCCACCACTACAAGATCTAGGCTGGGACTTTCGTTTAAGTTGGAAAAACCGTTCCATAATTTGTATTAGAATTGATCATTAGACAAAGATTAAACGTAATTAAAATTAATTTTAAAATATGATTAAAGTTTCAATTTTCAATTCCCAACATCAAGTTATCCCAATTATAAATTCCCCAATTTCTCAT